>CM018692.1:36938526-37074731 GCA_009363875.1 Mikania micrantha
TTTATTTGTAGATTAGCGTGTTTGTGTTTTCGTTCTAATTGTTGTAGGGTTTCACGAGGCTTAAACGATGGGATTATGTCAGGAATTAAGTGTGGGTATTCGGTACGGTTTTGGCCTATACAGTCTACGCATATTGAAACCGAACCTTAAGTCGCATCGTAACTCGATTAGGTTTAGATTGTAAATTCTAGGTAATTAATTTTAAGTTTTGTAATTTATTTTTAATATAATTTTCATTCTTTTTATTTTTATTAGGTAGGTTTTTATTCGATTTAATTTTATTTTATTTAATTGTATTTTAGTTGTTGAAAAAAAAAACGAAATTTCAAATCCCCGAAATTCGTCGCGCTACGCGGCGAAGTTTCAAGATACCTTCCGCGGTACGCGGAGGATTTCGGGGAAGAAAAAAAATTAAATAAATAACAGATGCTTCTTCGCGTACCACCACACCACAAACCACCTACCACTACCACACACCACCGGTTCCCACCATTCATCCACCGCAAAGCCACCGGTTACACCGAATCTCCGCCATCACTACACCATCGTAGTACCACTCACCACTGGTTCATCGTCGTAGCAAAAATCACCACCGCTGTTGTCACCATCACCATCGCGTCATCATCTTCTCCGGTTGTTCGCACATCACCGCCGCCGCTTCCATCGTGCTAGCACCATCTCTGGTACATCACACCGCGCCACCGAGACCGATTCAACATCGCGATAGGTATAGTTTTCTTTTTTTCGATTTTCGTTTTTAGGTTTTTAGGTTTAGGTTTTAGTTTAATTGTTGTAAATTTTTGTAGATACGTAGTTAGTATTGATTTGTGTTGAATTTAGAACGAAATGGGGTTAGGATCGTCGCCATTGAAGGCCGATCGATTTCCTGGTTTTGAAAAGGGGCCGGTACCGCGGCCAACCCTTAGCGCTACGCGATGGATTCCGGAACCCATTGTATTCGAATGTTGTAAGACAGAAAAATTTTTATAAATAATTTTACAACTAAAATTTGATTTATAATTTATTTTCTTTGTACATAATTACATTTTGTAAATAGAGTTAAATTTTTCTAATTTAAAATTATTTTATGATCTTGTAACATTTTGTAAATAATTTTGTAAATAAAATTTTATTAAATTTTTGTTTTCATTGTTAGTATAAATATGTAAATAAATAAAAATTAGGTTTTAACATTTTAAATTTTGTAAATAATTTTTAATTTGTAAATAAATTTTTGTAAAATAATTTTTATATAATAGTGTTAAATAAATTGTAAATTTTATAAATAGGTTTTTATTTTTAAATTTATACTTTGTAAATAGTAAATCTTTGTAAAAATTGTAAATAGATTAAATTTAGGTTTGAATTAGTTTAATTTGTAAATTATGTTCTATATTTTGTATATTTGTACACTGCTATTGTAGGATGTCTGGAGCAGCTGAGAGTTCGGCTGCAGGGGCCAAGAGGGCCAGAGGTTCGAGCTCATCGAGGAGGAGGGCTAGAGAGATCAGCTATTCATCAGAGGAGATCCTCCCGATTGTCGAGGATGAGGCGGTTCCCATAGATCAACGTGTCCTCAGAGACCATACTGTCCTGCAGTTTGAGCAGGGGACAGAGGAGGCCACTCGTTGCGAGCGATATGTGATGATGGAGCATTACCACCACCGTACTTTTGATAGAGAGCTGCTAGAGAGGTTAGGGCGTCTTGATGAGTTTGATGCTATTGTTAGAGACGAGTGGAGGACTGCTCTCGATTGCAGGTGGCCTCAGTACATGGAGCTTACAGTCGAGTTTCACTCGACATTCCGTCATATGTCAGGCTCATTCGATGATCCTGCTGCTGTATCGTTTGCCTTAGGCAGACGTACATTTTCCATGAGCATCCCGCAGTTCGCGATAGCGACGGGATTTATACAGCTGAGCAGGTGAGAGAACCTGGCTTTGCTCAGAGCCTAAGGGCAGTGGTCAGGGAGCCCAGTGATTTGGGCATTACAGCGAGGCAGCTGGAGGAGTTTTGGACGTCCATAGCTGACGGACCATTTACGAGTGCGATTATCGAGTCCTCGATTCGTGATCCACTCATTAGATATGTCCACAGGATGGTTAGTTGCACTCTCATCGGTCGCAGGGCCGGTGCAGAGAAATGCAACCAACTAGACATGTTTTGCATGTATAGTATGATTAGCCGTCGCCCGGCTAACCTCGCCTGCATTTTATTGTCATCATTCGCGAGGGTTCGCCGTGGAGGGGCGACGGCTAGACTAGATTTGGGGCCCTATATTGGGAGGATTGCTTCGAGGCTGGGAGTCTTTAACAGATTCCCACGCCGATTTTTGACAGAGGGGCCCGTGACGGGGCGTTATAGTCTAGATGACATGCGGCTAGCTGGCATGTGCACTATGACAGATCCAGCTACTTGGATGCCAGCTAGGCCTGCACCACAGGGACCCCCCGATGTTGAGGTTCTGCAGAGGCAGGTACCACCTGAGCGACAGAGGATTTTACACAGGGCAGAGAGGCCTCCGCAGACATTTCCCTTCGTCAGCCTCGTCCTCCCCGCATTACTTTAGAGAGTCTTTGGGAGGAGCATCAGAGGCTGGCTCAGATGATGCGCCTTCTATTTACACACTTAGGGGTTGAGATTCCTGAGTGGTTTAGAGCTCCAGATCCACCTCAGCACCCAGGAGGACATGATGATGAGCCTCATGATTAGATTTCAGTATCTTAGCAGTAGTAGTTGTATCTTTTGTACTTTTGCTTTATTTTTATTTTTATCATGATGGTCTGTATATATTTGGATTATATTTTGTTGAACTCAGTTGTATATAGATTAGTGGATTGTATATATTTTGTATTTCTTTATCTTATGGTTGTTTATATTATCCATGTATATGTTGATGGTTTGTTGTGAGTGTTAGTGGATTGCCAAATTCTTCGTGAATGTTCAGAATGCGTTTTTGGACTTAATTGTAATTGCGATTGGATTTGATGGCGGTTAATAAGACTTACGAGAAAATTGTCACATATCAGGGAAGTTGTAATTATTGTAAATATATATTTTTGTTGAATTGTTCATTATTTCATATTCCACATTAAGGACAATGTGAGATTTTAAGTGTGGGTATGAGATTTGTGTAAAATTGTAAATTTTTGAAATTTTTAGCAAATAAGTTGTAAATTTTTAGTAAATTTTAAAAATATTTAGTAAAATACAAAAAGATTTTCATTTTTAAATTTGAGTCATTTGTAAATAATCAAGTCAGTTTTAGTTAGGTTTGAGTCTTTTATTTTTAATTTTTCTTTTATAGTTAATCTTATTTGGATTGTTTAGAGCTTAATTTGCAGTTTGGTTTGAATTACCCTTATCAGTTGGGTAGTGATAACTTATATATTGTAGTAGAAAGGCAATCAACAGGATTACAATAACTCGATCGCGAATGGAATGCTATACGATCGTGTTATTCTGGATTTGACATGCAAGGATGTTATACAAAACCAGCTAAGTCTTTTCCAAAATTTTATTTTCTTTTCTTTATTTTTGTCTTTTTCATTTTTTTTATTTAGGTTTTAGTTGTTTAATTGTAAATTGAGTCTAATTTTAAAATTTTCTAGGTTAGATTGTAAATATTATATATAATTTTGTAAAAAGTCTTTGAATTAGGTTTTGCATTTAAAATGGAAAATGATAGTATAATCAGGAATTTTGTGTTGTCTTAAAAGTTTAAACGTACGCATCTAATTTGGGATATGTTAGTAGGCCTAACTGATAGAAAGGTTCTTTAGTATTGATATAATTTACTTAATTTTCATGATGCTAATAGGTTTTGCCTTGGGAAATATGGGGATTCTGAAACTATTTAATTGTGATTAGAGGAACTTTTACAAACAAACAACTTAATGTTTTTAAAATTAAACCTGGCACATATGTTCTCTTTTTATGAAAATAAATTCGAGATCTATGGCGCCTGCTTAAAAAGAAACATCATTCACTATTCCACTAAATGGGCTGAGCTTGCAGAAAAAAAAAAGAAAAGAAAAAAAAATTAATTAAAATAAGAGCTGCAGCTTATGTGTCATACCCCGGATGGCAACCGAGTGAAACACCACTAAGTTAGGCTCATTAATTTAGAAGCAAAATGCCCATAACTTCATCCATTCCATCTAAGGTTTGATTTTTAAATTCATTTAGGTTGTTTGAATGTAATGGTAACTTGAAAACTTTTATCAGGATTAGGTTGATTTATATAACTTGAGTGTAATACCTATAGTTGATTGAATCATTTGAACATAATGAATCAAGACTAGGGAACCTAGATATCAGTTGTTGGTTTATGTGGATACAAATACTGACAATCATGGTTAATGCGTATGTGTTTAAATTTTGAGTTTAAAACTAAATTCCTGATTGTGATTCCATTGCAATTCTTTTTCGAGGACAAAAAATGTTCAAGTGTGGGTATTTTTGATGGGTTGTAAAACACATCCGGTTTTTAAATAGTTTTGAGTCAATTTTAAGTTGTAAATACGTCGATTTTGTTTATTTTTAGATTCTTTTTACATGTTTATTGTTTTTACAGGCTTGTCGAATGAAATGAGCGGAAATCGAGTTCGAAACCCGAAGGAATCGAGCCCCGGTTGAAATCAAGAGAAAAAGACAACTTTTAATGATTATGACGTCATCGCGGTACGCGATAAGGAGAAATACCACTTTCGCGGTACGCGAAGGATTTCGGGGGTTCCCCGCTTGTTTTGTCTATCGCGGTACGCGATGAGTTTTTGAATTGGTTTCCGCGGTACACGACATGTTTGAAAGTTGAGAAAAGTCAAGATTCAAGTGAGATTAAATAGGAGACGCTCCCCAGCCGTTTGAGAGATCATTCTCGACCATTTTTGGAGTAGGAGAGCTTTCCAGGAGTTGGAGGAAGCATTTGGGAAGCATTGGAGGGCTAGAAGACTTGGTTTACATGTGAAACCATCTTGGTCATTCTTTGTTCTCATTTGTTTTTAATTTTCAGAAGTTTATTTCATTCCATGCTATTGTTTCTGAGATTTCTTTACTGATTATAATGTTATTAGGCTAGTTGTTTGATTCTACTTAGGTTAGAATGATTGTTTGAATGATTATTGATGACTATTGACTATTGTTTTAGTTTATGATGGAAAACACTTTTGTAACAGATCTTATTGTGTTATTTTGATGAGTTTTGCATATCTAATCTTGATTATATCAGTTTATATCATGTTCCATACGTGTTTATTGAATGTCTTTCAGTGTTAGACACGTATTAGGTCATCGACTTGGTGTTATGACAATTTGTGGCTTGTTTGATATCACTAGCTATAGGAAAAGATATAATTGATGTTTTTAGGGTTCTTTGTGTATCTAAGTTTAGAAATCCGGAAGGTGATAGACTTGTCGGTGATCTTTAGCATTAGGGTTTTCATAATAATTACCCGGGAGGGTTGGTTAATTAAAAGACCTAGTGTTATTGTCATTACGTGTCAAATTAGACATTCTAAGATTACTTCTTGCATCTTTGGTGTATTGGAACAAGAAAATCAGGAATGTGACTTGTTCATTTGAGTACATTAGTGTTATTGGAAAAATCCGGGAGGTGATTCAATTAACTAGTTTGTTTATTACAGAATTAGGTTTTCTTAGTTGGTTATATCTGGTAATTGATCCAGAATCCATTAGGTTACCTATATTTTGCTGTTTAAGATCCTAGTTCCATCATATCAAACAAAGTTATTAGTGTCAATAATCACAAACAGGAATTCTACCTAAGTAGAGTTTTTCTCAATTGTTTAGGTTTTTATAAAACTGTAATCATTTCTTTTAATTAAATTTGTTAATCTGTTTTAGGGTTTAAATATTAGTTGAACTTGCTTTTTCTAATTTAATTAGGATAATTAATTTAATTGAATTGTCATTTTTAATTCAAAACCCCCCATTTGTTTTAAATCATTGTCTAATCTTCTTTCGTTAAGTCAGTGTCTCGTGGGTTCGATATCTGGACTTTCGTTAGCTATTCTACAATTGATAGGTACACTTGCCTGTCGTAGTGGTTTAGTTTAGGATTTTCGGTTTTAACTCGTTGTAATTAAGTTGAGTCTAGGTTAGTATTTATAGTTGTTTTCTTAGACCACTTTCGAGGACATCATAGCATCAATGAAAGACATCTATAAAATTCAAAAGAAAAGTTTTAGTATTTTATGCTTTATATAACCCCAAATTAATATGACTTATTAACAAAATTAATTTAGGATTGTGAGATCCTGTTTATTTAATGAACAGTGGATTGGCTAAGCTCTCTATTTACTGTTCACAATAATACAGGAGGGATACGATAACCAATTATGACAATCATAATCCTCAAGTTTTGGGGTTTGTTAGAACACTCATTTCTAACTTTGTACATTTACCACAACGATGCCAACTTGACTCTTCAAGTATACGTCTTACGATTTTTGACTGAATGACCGGCCTAAGTATATTAGGAATCACGATCAATCCTTTTCAATAAAACCATAGACCTAGTGCAGGGTAAGCACTAACACTAGATTTTAGGTCAAATTGATAAAGTGTCTCAAATCTAAGGTGACATTTAAATCAAAATGCTTATCCTTTTCTAATATATAAACCTACAGCAGGGTAAGCACTAACTCTAGGTTTACATATTTAGAAAATAAACATCTTGACCAATGAGTCATTCAATTAATTTAATTAATCACTTTTATGTTTCAAAAACATTGTGGACAACTAATTTGAAATGAGGATAGTTGTGCATTTTTATAAAATCACTATTTTATATATTCGCTATCTAATTGAAATCCTATTTCAATTTTGACCTAATTTGTTGTAATAAATTATTAAAACTAAATTGATCATCATCGCGAATTTGTTAGTCTAATCAATCGTATTGATTTTATTATTCTAGTTTAAAACTATTGAACGATTTGAAGCATGACACAAATCGTACAATTTCATATTAGCAAAATCAAATTTTGTTTTTGATTTGCGATAGTTTGAAACTCCTTTCAACGCTTGACTCGATTAGTTTTAAATACCTTATTTAAACTAAGCCGGTAATTATCGCGAATCATTTTAAACTAACAAGTTCTAATTTTATAAAATAAATATTTTATTTTATAAACTGTTCCATTAAAATAAAACACTTTTATTTTAAAACCTTTTAAGTAACTACAAAACTCCTTTTGTATTCTTATCGTTTTGCAATGATTGTGAAAAATTTGTTTTTACTAGTTTTATATTTCCTAAATGTTAAACAACCACAAACAACAAAGTGTAATTATGAAACGAGCCAAAGTCTCATTTGTTCGGTGTAGTTCGAGTCATCAAACTCAAACCGAACAATACTAGGATTTACAATTCAACGCCTTAAATCTTGTCTCCCACTTGATCCAAGATCTCCATCTTCATGCTCCTCGATTGTCTCTATCTTACGTCTTGTATCCACTGCTTGACTACATTTGTAAAGTACAAATTACATTACAAGAATTGAAACCTAATCTATTACATCGGATCCAAATACCCGTAGAAATACAAGATTTCGAATAAACCAACCAATCAAACAAAACAAATATACAATCACATGGGTCGGATCCTAGGGCTCGATTCATAATCATAATCACAATCACAATCACCACATTCACAGTTTCGATCTTTTTGTCAAACAAAAGTTTTGACAAAACAAAAACAAACAAAGATCGATTATTAATTATATTTAAACGTTTGTAAAAGCCGCTCTGATGCTACTGTTGGGAATTCTAGTTTCCTTTTCATTTAATCGTTTTCAATTAATCACATTAATTGACCAAATCAGTTTTCATAAAAACAGATTAAACTGACAGATCATATCTGACACAACGGAAGCATTTAAGTTTAATAACCTTTCGATTCGTAATCGAAACAATTCCCAAATCAGGATCCAGTTACAAATAGTTTAAACAACAATTAAATCAAACAACACAACCATAGGGTGTTTTAGAAGCGGTTCCAAATCCACACGATGGATCAAGCAACGGTCTCGCTAGTTGACTCTATGCGATATCCTGGTTCTCGATTTCATCCTACGAATCATAAAAGGAACTCGAATCCAAATCCGGCTCAATACGGCTCGCGATTCAGTCCACGGCTTGACGGTGAAACCCACGGCTCGGCTAGGCTCGACGGCGCAACCCATGGCTCACCACGACTTGACCCGGCTAGGGGCTAGTTGACCGAAACACCAAAATAGTGGTGGTGTTGGGTGACGGCAATGGCAGCCCAAGGAGAGGGGGGTGACGGCCACACAAAGTAAAGGAAGAGTGGGTGAAAAGAGTTCATCTCAAAATGTGAGAGGTTGGATTTACATTTAAAGTCAAATGTAGATCCATCTTTTTAGAATCTAAGAATTATCAATTCAAAATTGGAATTCCCACCTTTTATTTCACATTTAATTTAAATTAAACTCTTTTAATTTGATTAAACTCTTTTAGTAAATAAACCATTTAATTACTACTCTTCAATATTACTAACCAATAATTAGTTAGTAACATTTAATTACATGTCTAAAGTTTAACTAATTCTCAATTTGTTAATTAACATTTAATTAACAATCCCTTATAATAAAGTTCAAACTTTATTTGTTTAATGAATTAACACCGATTATTATTTCATAAATAATAAAAGCCAATTCGATAAAACTGACAATTCGTGATCGTATATTATGTTTAACAATTAAACATAAAGGTGTTGCCTTTCCAAAGTGTAACTCTTTGAATCATACCTTTTATAGCAAAATTGAACTTATCGTTAATCGGACATCTAATATCCAATAGTATATTCAACTCGGCTCTACTCGTAAACAATCCTAGTGGGTAAGATTAATATTTTATTTATATTTATATGAACATAATAAAACTTAATTTCACGTTGATCGAGTGATTGAAATCACCGTCATAAATGCGTTGGCAATTCCTCATCGTTATCACTTAACAATTTCAACCTCAAATACTAATATATCATTTTCAACGTCTGTGCAGTTAATATCTATGCATGCATGTGCTAGATTCATTTATTTTTAGCGTTAAACAAATTTAGATGTGTTCAAGTAAGTGCCGGTTTGAGTTACATTTTTTAAGATTTCTTTTCTAATGACGACATACCATGAAAATTTCAATTTTAATGCATTAGATTTAAAACACGTGCTTGAAACGTCTCTTTTCCACATTCAAAACTTGAAGACACAAATCATATTTACCAAAATAAATTATCAGAAATAAAACACATGTCTACTTCATATTATTTTTAAAGAATTTACGTAGAAAGACTTTTAAACCATAAATTTCAAAATCTTTCAAATTAATCAATCTGCTCATTTAATATTCACATTCTTTATTCAAATAAAAATCAAACTTCAAATTCTTTTTATTTGGAATTTTTAATTTATTTTTTTAACAGTGTTAAAGCATACTAATATTATTTTTTTTATCAAGTATACAATATCGTATTATCCGTTATATCAAATTATTAATTATAGCCAAGTTTATTATAACTTATTCCCAAAATATCAATTATATTAACAATTTCTTACCAAATTTATCAATTGATAATAACTTTATTAATTTTTATATGAATAATATAAGCTTAAACACATTGACATTTTTTTAATTTTAAATAAATAACAAATGTAGTATACAAAAAAAAGTGTAAAGATTTATAAATTATAATTGTACTTTTATTTTATATTATGATATATATTTAAATTCTTTTACTTTATTTATTTTGATAAATAAATGTTTCTATATACACATATCATGCTTCTAGAATACCTTAAATTTGTTTCCCTTCTCTATTTCCTATTAAATATTTATGACATTTTTCTAAATTTTAATTTCTTTTTTCTCTCTTTTGTTAAATAGTAATGTTTTTATTTAATTTGGTAAATAATATGATTATTGAAGTAATATTTTTAATTTTATAAAACATATTTAAAAAATATATGATATCGTATTTAAAATAAATAATTTTAAAATTTATTTATTTAATCTGTGTAACAGACAAGTTTTTAACTTAGTTATATAAATACATGAATTATTACAAAATTATATAATATTTGTTTATAAATTCATGGGATACACATGTATATATCATAGTCATTAATACACAATTACTTGACGTGTATGGCAACTAAATGAATAATGTTTGCAATATGGCTTTCAGGTTGGCATTTTCATATTGATTACTATGTTCAAGAATAAAAAAAATGAAGTTGCAAATTATAATGTATATAAGATTATAATATTCTGACTACACGCATGACACATTTTAATATATAAATTTAGATTTGATCTATTATGACTCATATTTTAAGGTTTTGTTTATTATATATTCAACTTGATTGTTCATTTTTTTTTTTTTTTTATCTGAGCTTGTTGAATGCAATATAATTATCGATCATTGTATAGCATTAACAATTAACATCCAACAACTGAGTGGTAAGAATGAAGTGGTAAGAATGAATTGAACTTTGATGCTGTCATGCGGTGACAAAGCCTAAACGTTTTGAAAGAAGGGCAAAAATTTACGAGAACAAAATATATGTTAATTTTTTGAAACAAGGAGGCGAAACCAACACTTAAACAAAAAATAACATTTTCGGTCAAAAAATTAACACTACAGGTCACCCTGGCCCCTATTAATTAAGCTCCGTCCATGATGCCATGGACACCGAAGAATAGTCTTTGAAGATTTTTAATGAGTTTGTTGGTCTTGAACATTTGTGTAAAGAGTGGAGAGTTGGTCCATCACAACAGTAAATCTAGCATGAATAATTCAACGGGTGTGAATTTATAAATATAGTGAATAGATGTTTAATAAACTAACGTGACATACATGTAAACTAGCAGCGTGAGCTAATAGAAAACGTATCTCTGAAATAAAAAGTTAAAAAATGTGTCGATATCATAGTTGATGATCAAACAATGAAAGAATTTTTATTAATGAGTGCAGTTACGCAATAACTTTTAATATATATTAAGATGAACATTCACATAAAAATAAATAAAAAAAAATAAGAACACAGGCAGTTTCACTTCACGTTTTTTACGTATAATTATATTAAATTGCGCGCAAAAGGCATCACAAAGCATTACAATTATGAATACATTGAGTGTTTATAGAGATAAAACCAAATGCATGTAGCAAAATAAAAGCATAAAAATTATGAACGCATTGGGAATTTATATATTAAGAGTATATCTAGTTGCATTTATGCAAATTAACTGGACTACAACTAGACATAATCTTAACTGTGTGATCTAAGGTAATTAAGGATCAATGTTAAGCTATAGACATTGATCATGTAACCAATGATAGACCAAATATATATTCAAAATGTGCAACTCTTAGTATGAAGTATTCTTTGTCTTGTGAGAAAAACTAGCCATTTAAAGCTTGATTTATCTCTCGAACGTTTTTTATCTACAAAATCTTTTATTTTTCTAGAAACAATTGTATCTTCTGAAAAACTACATTCCTCTAGGAACCCTAATTGAGCTAATCAATGGAACTTCTTAGATGGCCTAACTCATAAGCTTACTTGGGTAAATCAAGATTTTTTTTTGAACGCGCGAAGGTCTCAATCGTGTGAACCAACTGTTTTCAGACCATGTCACCAAGGTCTAGTTACCAGGGCATCCCATGAGCCACCACAACCACCCCAAGAGGAAACCCTCTAACCCCCATCAGACCCCTTTTTCACTGCGGAAGGGATTTGAACCCAAGACTTTTTATTTGGAAGAATCCTGGGGTACCATTGAGACAACGCATCTTTGGTGGGTAAATCAAGATTTAAAAAGTAGATAAAAAATAATCACGTTATAACAATATCTTCAAAATTTAATAAAACATTATAAATCAAAACTTGCTAAAGGAATGATCAAAGCCGGCACTTAGGGTTGCTAAAGGTGCGACCATATATGACATTATTTTTTGAGGGTTCCAAAATTTTGAATTTATTTATGTATTTAATATATAAAATTATTTTAAATAAAACATAATTTTGCTATATTCAAAACATTATTTTAATACAAAATTTTATTTATAATGTTTATTAACTTAATTATATATAAATTAACATCGATTTGTTAATTTTATATATGTATAAAAACTCATTTTAATGCTCACATGTCTTATTTAAAATTTCAGAAACTTTTAAGAGAATGATAACATGCTTTTCAACAATATATTCAAGGTGCATAAACATACTTTGGGTAAAGTTACGTTTCCAGGCACGTAATAAAGTGTTTTAAGATACATCGGCGTCAGGTGAGTGTACAATTAATTATATTTCGCTAAAGGTACCCGCCACACACATACAAAAGGGACATACGATATAATTTTTAAAAAAAGTTATATGAACGAAAGCAAGGAAATTCATATGATATGAAGTTCTCTCTTTTAACTAAAACTTTAATTATCAAAAACACTTAAAAAGTTGCATATGTTATCAACTAGTGTTATGACCCGTGCTATGCGATAGAGATGCGTGTCGGTTGGTTGTCACACGAGGCATATCAAAGCCGTAAATAAGTGAGGTGTGGTGTTTAAATCATGAAAAATAATGTTTAAATAATATATTATTCTAATAAAACTAATTACATTGATTAATTTTTTTATTTGAAGTCAAATATAATATATATATATATATATAGAAGGGATCATATAATAACACTTCCTTATAGCGTTAACCCGAACATTTTTTGCTCGAATCTTTTTTTTCATGGTTTTTATTATACATAAATATGGGGGCGGGTTCTTTTTTGATGTAAGTAAGCGTAAATACTTACACTTGTAAATAATTTCTAAACAGTGATGAATTAACAAACAGAAAAAAGAAACCCTCTATTTATGTATAATAAAAACCATGAAAAAAAAACAAAGATTCGAGCAAAAAACGAAAAAAAATGTCAGGGTTAAGGGGTTATCGCAATAAGGAATGGTTAACAAAAGAACCTTCCCCTATATATATATATATATATATATATATATATATATACAGGGCAAGGTATAAAAAATAACGCTCATCTTTTGCTACAACTACATAACTCATTTCAACCAATCATAACCTTACACATAGGCATTTCATTAAAATATTAAAAAGGGCATCATAGTCATTTTACCTTTATAAGTTTTCTCCCCCCTCTTTATTAATCATTAATAAATTTTTTATAATATATTATTTTGAAAAAAAAATTGCACCATTATATTTGTCTCATTTTTCTCTTTAATAAATTTTTTTTTACTTTTTTTAGATGCCCTATATTTACATCATTGTAATGAGCTTAAATATAACAAATTTATTTGAATTTTTTTTAAAAATGATAAATTACAGTGATGTAATTTACATTGACGTAATTTATCGTGATGTAATTTACATTGACGTAAAATTCGGTTTCGGTTAATTTGGTTCCGGTTCGGTTTTTTCGGTTAATTCGGTTTCGGTTCGGTTTTTTTTGGCTTTTTGCTCATCCCTAATTTGTAATTAGCCTAAATACAACAAATTAGTTTGAATTTTTTTCGAACAATGATAAATTACATCACTATAATTATCATTGTTAGAGAAAAAAATCAAAATAATGTGTTATATTACATCATTTTAATTATCATTGTTATAGAAAAAAATAAAATAATGTGTTATATTACATCACTGTAATTTATCATTGTTAGAAAAAATTCAAAATAATGTGTTATATTTATGCTCGTTACATCGATATAAATAATGGACAATGAGAAAAAAAATTAAAAAAAGTTGTCAACATTATAATGGGAAATAAAAAGAAATTTACATCACTGTAAATAATGTGTTAAGTCACCGTTAATTATGTCATTGTAAATTACTTCATTTTGTGTTACATTACTTCATTTTATGTTACATTACTGTAATTTACCATTGTTAGAAAAAATTTCTAATTAATTTGTTATATTTAAGCTCGTTACAATGATGTAAATATATGATATAAAAAAAATAGTCGAGACTATAACGAAATTAAAGAGAAAAATGAGATTAGTATAATGGTGCAATTTTTTTAAAAAAATAATATAGTATAAAAAAGTTATGAATGTTTAAAAAAAGGGGTAAACTTTAGTTAAATAACAAATGTCTTAAATGCACTTCTTATTAAAAAAAGGAAATTGACACGTGACACGATCCTATACACTTACCTTTTTAAAGTAACCATTGAATGAGGGTTATGTAGTTGTAACAATAATAAGGGTTATAAAAAATTTCATCCCCTATATATACTATTAACGGTTATGATTGAAATTATCAGAAATAAAGTTATTTACAATCATGGTATATTAAAACACATTTTAAAATATACGTCGTCGTATAAATTAGCATTAAAAACACAAAACATATTCATAAATAATTAATTTGTTACCCATTGTCTCAATGGTATCCCATGATTCTTTCAAATGGGAGGTCTTGGGTTCAAAACCCTCCTGCAACGAAATAGGGGTCTGAGGGAGATCAGAGGATTTTCCCAGTGGGGTTTCCTTCTGGGGTGGTTGTGGTGGCTCAAGGGAGGTTCAGGTAACTAGGCCTTGGTGACATGGCCTGTAAACAGTGGGTTTATACGATTGAGACATTCGCCGTTCAAAAATAATAATAATTTATTTGTTACTTGAGCTTAATTAAACCCTAAAACATATCTAGTCGTAAAAACGATCATCACCACATCGTAATCCCGAAATAGTAAACCGATCGATTTCAAACGCATATGCAATAATCAAAACATCATTAAGAAAAGAGAAACGACTTCAAATCAAATGATACGCAAACCGGAGGTGAAACAACACCAAAAAAAAACACAAAACAAAACATTATAAATTATATTAATTAAAGTTGAGAGTTAATAGCTATTTTCCTCCTTAATTATGGTTTTGTGATTTTTGTCATTTTACTCAAAAAAACATAATTATTGTCATCTAGACAATGTGGTTTACATGTTGTTTTTTATTTTATTGCATTCACCTAATTTCATCAACATTTTCCATTTAGTTTTCATCCATTTATGTGTATTTGTGTCTTAACTCTAAATCTTTTTAATTTGAAAAAAAACCATTCATGTGTTTGGAATGTTTAACCTACACCTTGAATATGCAATGTTTTTAAACTTGTACCGGACCGAAAAGAAGGTTTGAATGTGGGGTTTGTTTCCTTGGATATTAATGAAATCTATAGAAGAATTATCCCCTTTTGATCTCTCCGAAATTTTGTAAAATGGACTTACAAATAAGGCATATCTTGTCTATGTAGATCGTATGGTAGGACACAAATTGGTAGAAGCTGCATAAGTAAATATATAACATATAAAAAGTGCACTACTACTAAAATCAGTGTAATACAACTTTTATATTTAGAAAATGGTTGCATTAGCTGAAGTTGTGTTAGATCTAATCCAACTTTTTTGTTACTTAATGCAACTTTTATTTTACAAATGCAATATTTTTAAACGCAACTTTTTAATAATAGTTGTATTATGTAATAAAAATTTTACTTTAAACTAATGCAACTTCAGTTAATGCAACTTCAGTTAATGCAACATATTTGCAACCTTTTGTGGCAAAAAAAGTTACATTATGCTGATTTTGTAGTAGTGGTGGTTAATCGGACCATGATTCTTAAAAGATTATATATATATATATATCAAATATCATAAGTTTACTAGTATATATAACTGATAAAGTGAATATCAATAGAAATGAAATATATATATAGGGAAAATCAAACAATAATTTGCAAAAACAATGAAAAACATGGAAAATCGGTAAAAAACGAAAAACTGATATGACCGAGTAGGTCCAGCCAAGTTGAAGAAAGCAGGCTCGGCTGAGTGTCGAGTGACGAGTACCCTGTACTCGCAGACTAGTCCGACTTTTACAACACTGACAAAAACAATTTAATTTTATAGAAGTATTAAGAATAAATAAATATTTTATTAGATGAGAACCAAACAATAATATATATTGTTGAGAGACGAAGAATCATCTTAAAATTAAAAACAATGAACACTTGGACCAATTAGAGGAATTAACTGTACATAAGATTGGTTTTGTAACATACTTTAATATCATATAATAAAAACATATAACAATTAATAAATTTCAAAAAAGTATTATCCCACATGCGGTCAAATTAAATTTTTAAAAATCCTTCGAATGAGCCGTCTTTTTGTTTATTTTAACAAAAGTTTGGCCATAAACATATAATTAATTTTAGAACTGATAAAAAAAATGAACTTGCTGTTCAAAAACAAAAACAAAAAAAAATGAACTCAAATCCGAGAGAAGACACAAAACCCAAAGTAGAAATAAATAAATAAATAAAGATTAACCTTTCACGCATAAAACACTAAAACCGGGAGCTTGACGTTGCATGGGCGCAGCCTTTTGTACACGCTGAATATTCTAATACCTGACAAATAGGAAGATCACACTGAGCTTCCTCTTTCCATCAATAACCAAATTTTGGTCCAAAGTTATTACATTCTAGCAGTATTTTAACGGTGAGATGAGAATCAATAACTATAAGGTCTTATGTTCAAATCTCACAAAGTATCGATGATGACACGATGATAATCCAGTGATCCACTAGTATTCCAAATTAGTCATTCAAAAAAACCTAAATGTTAATGTTGATTAGACCGATGTTACGATATATGTGTTGATGTTAGAAGCATCTTTTTAACTTCTAAAATTTACAAACTATTTTTAACACCAAATAAATAAACACAAATATAGTATATTAATATTTGTGTTCCTACTTCCTACGTATAATAAAAAAAAAAACAACCCATTAACATTATTTTTCCTTGAACATAAACGCACGCCTGTTCGGGCTAGGTGTGTTTGACGAACTTAATTTGGCTGAAAAAGAGGGTCGTCATCAGCTCTTGGTTGCTCCCCTCTTTTTTCGTCCGTAGTGTTAATTTTTCGGTCGAAATGTTATATTTAGTTAAAAATAGTGGTTTCGCCCCCCCTCCGTTTCAAAAAATTAACATGTATTTTGGGTTTCAAAAATACCCGCCTCCTCTTAGTTCGGCCAAGCTCCGCCACTGGCATGGTGGTGTTTGTGGTGTTTCGGTTAATTGATCCATTCGAATGCGTTGAGTGGAAGCTATGGTTTTCAACAGTTGTGGATACATGTTTGTTGCATCGAAGCTCGTTGCCAGTAAACCACTACTATTTTGTGAGCCATTCAAGCCTAATTCGGTTGAAACCAACGAACCACCTTTTGACAATAATTTGGAATGAACACAAAGAAATGGTTATTTGAGAGCTTTAGCAAAATTTTGACTCTAGAGTTCCCTAGACAACTAATTGTAGCTCAAATTCATCATAACTAAAATCAAAAATGTTCAAGTAATGTTAAATTATGCCAATTTGACTTGAATAACATGTAAACAAACCCTCACTAAAATCTACAATTGTGACCTAGATATCGTAATGCCTCTAGCCATTTTGAAACAATGTCCGATTTTACTAAAGGTGTTGAATGATGCATAATATACTAAACATAAACCATCGACCTCCACGAATTGTAGAGGATCGAAAAAGGTAGGACAGACGTTGTGGTTGTCTATTGCAAGCTTATTGAAATGTTTATTTGTGCTCAAACACGCCAAAATTCCTTCAATTAAATCTAACCACTGATCAATAACATGTAACGATGAGGTCATGACTCTTCAAATTCTTACCTCTTAGTCTCACACATACAGTCTTTATATTTCAAAATTACCCTCACATGTTTGACCAAATTACACTCAACTGAAGATTGTGTGTATTATAAATATTTAAAGTTTAGGATCATATATGTAATTTATGAAACATATGAACCAAGAGTAAGTAATAACAAACCATAAAAACCATCATGGTAATTTACTCTATATATTATATATGATCTATTGCATCTACTTGTAGTATAATTAAATTGTGGTTTTGTAAAGGATCGAGTACTAAAATAATGAAACAGACCGCACGCCTTATTGCATTGACATTGATAGGTTATCGATAAACTTAGACTCATTCTACCGAGTGACATAAGACTAGTACGTACTCATAATAAAATAGGTTTTTAAGTTGCAAGACAAGACTCTTCTAAACTCAAAATTGGAGGTCTATGATTACATCATATCGAGCGGCAATATATACCTATATAAACACCCTTCAAACACACATTTTTTTCACACATTTTTTCATAATTGTCAAGTGAAATCACATTAATTATAACCTTTTCTCGATCTTTTGGATATAACCAGATATATTGATGGCTAAAATACATTGTCTTGAAACCAATACTAACGGAAAACTTATTACCGTTCTTAGCATCGACGGAGGCGGTATTAGAGGGATCATACCGGCCACCATACTTGCTTTACTCGAATCTCAACTTCAGGTACGTACATATTTGCATAACTTTATTACACAATATATATAAATAAGACAAAAAAATAATTTCATAAAAGTTTTAATAATTTAAAATTTTAAGATATATCATACAACAGTACTTAAAATAATAGATGTATGAATAATAATTAATTTTAATGACAAATAATTATTAGCATTTATCAAACTACAATAAAAGGATCTTTACTGGCGACAAAAATCAACACTAAAGCTATGGAAAATTGCCGCTAATACCAATAGCGTCGCCACTATTGACCATCTTTTTAATTTGTAGTGTCATTAAATAATACTAACAACAACTAAATGAAATAATAACAGTTCAAGAAAATATTAACATTTTGTCATCTTTCATATATGTATTTTATTTCTTATATTTAATATATTATATCTTATTTACCTTTAGGATTTAATATATTTTTATTCAAACCCCTATAACACATATGTCTATTAATTTCTAACCAAATAATGAAATATATATATGATATTTATGTAGGAACTGGATGGAAAGGATGCAAGGCTTGCAGATTACTTTGACGTGGTTGCAGGAACAAGCACTGGCGGTCTAGTGACAGCCATGTTAACCTCTCCGGACGAAAATAATCGACCCATCTATGCAGCCAAAGATATCGTGCCTTTTTACATGGAGCATGGCCCAAAAATATTCCCACAAAAAGGGTAAATGAATCATTTGATATTTAACATATATTGTTTTTAGTTAATTAATTTATTCAAGTTTATATAACTTAGATAAATTACAGGCGCATATAATAGCCAATTAATATATATGATTGTAATTATTTGAAATTGCAGGGGTATATGGGGATCAATCGTCAAGACAATTAGAAGGCTAATTGGACCAAAGTACAATGGAAAGTATCTTAGGAAGCTTTTAAGGGAGAAACTTGGAGACACTCGTTTGAATGAAACCTTAACCAATGTTGTCATTCCTACATTTGATGTCCAACGTCTTCAGCCTACAATTTTCTCAACTTTTGAGGTTTCAATCTATCTATCACAAAAAGTTTAAATTCAACATGCTCTAATGATCACATGATCATGATATATATAATCCTTTGCTTGTAATGTTTTTAAAAACAGATCAAACATCAAACCGATCGTTTTATTTATTCACTGATGAAACATCAAATAGGATGTATGACAGTTACCATTTGCAACTGTTATGGCTCGTAGTAGTGTCATAAATGTCTAACTTTTTTATGTCAATTTACAGGCAGAAGTTTGTCCAAGCTACAATGCTCAATTATCAGATATATGCATCTCTACATCTGCCGCTCCAACCTATTTTCCAGCATATTACTTCAAGAACAAAGATGCTGATGGGATTGATCAAGAATTTAATCTTATTGATGGTGGTGTTGCTGCTAATAATCCGGTATGCGTGTGTATATATGCAGGAGAAACATAACTTCAATACCAACTTGAGTTGAGAAACTCCTGAAACCCTATTAAATAATACAAAATTGTTTTAGACATTTAATTAATATATATTATTATATGAAAATAAAGAAAAAAAGTAGATAAAGAATGATAAGTATTCGTTTGCATCATTGGGCTTATAGCCTAGTGGTATTCCTTGACCACCAGTAATGGAAGGTCTTGGGTTCGAGTCTTGCCTGGAGAAAAAAATGTTTTGGGAGAGCTATGGGGTTTTCTCAGTGTGAATTTCCTCCTAGATGGTGTGACGGTTCCTCGATTCGGCACTCGCCAACGCCCGGCTTTAAATGTTTCCGGGGGTTGGTAGCGGTCTATGGTCGCAGCACGTGGGTTATTGGGTCCGAGGACTCGTTTAGCTGTTATAAAAAAGTATTCGTTTGCATATGGTACACGTTGGTTAAAGTACTACACGTTATAAAAACTGTTATTTTGTAACATGTTTGTAAGAAATACGTATACTTATTTTTTATTTTTTTACTTTTTTTATCATAATATATTTCATGCATTAATACTTAATTAAGTTACTTGAAGATATATCTCCAATAATTTCTCGTTTAAAGTTCTTTTAATTTGATTTCGTTTTATTTTTGCATTAATTTTTTAGATGCTTGTTGCAATAAGTCAAGTAACAAAACAAGTGTTTAGACAAAATCCAGAAATCTTTCCGGTTAGCCCCATGGATTACGGTCATTTCCTCATGATCTCAATCGGCACGGGTGCACCAAAAGAAACCAAACAGTACAATGCTAAGATGGCATCCAAATGGGGCATTTTCGGTTGGCTGCTCCACAACGGTTCGAACCCGATCATCGACGTATTCACTCAGGCAAGCGGAGATATGGTCGATGAACACATCTCAGTGTTCCTTCAGGCAGTTCAATGCCAAGGAAATTACCTTAGAATCCAAGTAATTAAGTGCATTTTTCAGTATTTAATTGATTGAAACGAAATTAGTTAGTTTGATTTTCAAACTAATTAACAATTGATTATATTAATTAACCAGGATGATTCACTAAGTGGTGATGAGGCTTTAGTGGATGTTGCAACCACAGAGAACATGACGAAACTTCAAGAAATTGGTGAAAATCTGCTTGAAAAACCTGTTTCAAGAGTTAATCTAAAGACTGGATTGTCTGAGCCAATAGGAAGTGGCCAAACCAATGCCCAAGCTCTTAAACGGTAAGCATATACTTCTATTTTTGTGCCCAATTATACATTTAGACAGGCAAAATGGGCGGGTTGGGTTGGGTTGGATTGGATAACGAGTGCGGATCATGATGAATTTTATGCAAAATTAGTTTGAGTATAAATGGATCTCTTATCAAGTTAGTTCAAATTAAAATGATTTATTAAAATTTTTAATGATTTTCTAATCAAATATATTATTGATCATTATTATCCGTTTGAATATATTATATTTACATATTTTTTAAGTTAATCCATCGCAACTCGTTATACGTCATAATATTATCAATTTCAACACAAAATATAATAATTATTTACCTAAATTCCCCAATTTATCTTCGAATTAGTCAAGACTGTCGTGGTATACATTTAAGAATGGAGTGAGGTGTCTATCAGGGCAAACAATCATTTAAAAATACATTAAAAAACCTTTGACTTATCAAATTTCTCAAACATTCGTTTAACTTTTTACAAACGGTTATATAATTAAAAAATCAAACGTCCGTCTGAAAATAATAGTAGCCGTTTAACTTTTTGAATGATGTAGAAATAGTAGCACCCTAATTTAACTTATAACATCTTTTATTTTTTGTAATGTTGTAAAGTTTTAGTTGCATGAAATTTGTTAATAAATTATAATATCTTAAATTAATACTAATCACACATCCATGCAGATTTGCAAAATTGCTTTCAGAGGAGAAGAAGCTGCGGGAATCAACAAAATCATTTTTATGCAATGGTTTCATTTGAAAGTTTCCTGACATAAAACATTTAAAATCACACACATGATGAAACATTTAAAATCACACACATGTATGTAAATTAGTTCTTGGATTGTCATTTCTTAATTTTTTTTGTATGATAATTTGTACTATTTCTGTTGTGTAATAAATAAATCGTTTGTATATATTTTGATAATAAATGTATGGTTTGTTGTATCAAAAGATCGAAAGGGGGAATAATTAATTGTAAGAAATGCAATTTAACTTCCTAATTTAATGTGATCTAAACATGGTCCTCTTAATATGGTACCATATGAAATTCCGTTCAAAAAAATATAATAGTATGAAATGATTATTTCACATGTGATATTATAATACATGTCTCAATGTTAATCAAATACTTAAAATCAAGGAGATTATTTATTCTTATAGATAGATGAAGAGGAAATCAGGATGAGCAATAAGATTAAAAGTTTTGTTTGCCTCAATTAATTTATTTGCTTATGTTATTGATTTTTCCTTTGATATCTATCAATTTAGGGCATAGAGTTTTGAGAATAAACTGGCTCATAAATCATTTTTTAACCGTCAATGAATTCATTTTAAGCCCGATTATCCAAGTAAACTCAATGATGAAAGGTCACTCATGCCTAAGAAACACAGACAACGTTCGTGAACTGGCCCAACACCATTTCAAAGGAAACTCGCCATTCCAATGGAAATCCATTGTCCGATCATCCACTGTACTAAAACATCTAGCCAACATGGAACATATTGTTTCAGTGGGTCTCGAACTCATGACCTTTACATTAAAAAGTCATGAGGTTGTCTCCTCTCAAACCTGTTGATTTAGGGTCCGTTGACTCGCTATTGACTCATAAATCATTTTACCCTTATTTTTATATAATAATACCGTAAAAATTTAACTTTAATCAAATTAGATATTTTAAGTATAGAGAACATAATTATTAACTAATGATTTCTTGTCCTACTGGTAAGATGGAGGTTTGGGAGATGTGATAGAAGACTCAGGTCCTGAGTTCGATTCTTGATTCCACCCTGTTTCACCGACCTTCCAACGTCGTGCCTTTGTGCGGGTGCTTGGGTCGAGTTTTTTTCGGGAATTGGTGGTTGGTGGGCTAGGGGCTCCGTTTGTCTAGACTAGTGACTAGCTTGGGCATCCTTTAGCCATTATGGTTCACGTACAGAGTACCTAGCAGTTGATTAGTTGGCCGTTCAAAAAATAACATAATTATTAAATAGTCAAAAGTCATTTGACAAATTTCTAACATCCAAGTATTCTATTTAATATATGTTTTTCAACCAAAGATAACTAGATACGTACAACTTTAATAAAGTGAAAAATGAAACTTTATAAGCTTCAATTCATCTATGTAAAGGAAACCCAAGTAGGTTTCCACGTATTCAAATAAAAATAAGAGAGGCGACACTGATATGGTTTTAGAATTTGTAAATGATATAGATCCCACTTCTTAGGGTTGGTCCTGAGAATGGACGTGTCTAGGAAGAGCCGAAAAAAAGGCTTCTAGAAAATTCAAATATTAAAGTAAGGGTGTTTAAAAAAACGAAAATTGTTCAAAACCGAATCGTATTCGTATCTGAAAAAACCAAACCGAATTCTTATTTTCAATTTATTCACTTAACCAATAAACCAAATTCAGATTTAAATTTGTTGTTTTATCAATAGTATATAAGGTAAAAAGTCGGTTTATTCGGATTAGTTTATTTGGTTTTAACAGGTTTATTTAGTTTATAATCGGTTTATTCGATTAAATTCGGTTTATTCGGTTTTTAACTAGTTTATTCGATTTTAACCGAAACCAAACTACTTCCCGAATTTTGAATTTCGATTTTCTCTTAGTGGTTCTATTTTTTTAATTCAGAGTGTTCGGTTTATTCGATGAACCGATTAAACTGAATTCAGATTTAAATTTATTATTTTATTATTAATATATTTGATTGGATTTGGTTTATTTGGATCGGTTTATTTAGTTTTTAACTGGTTTACTTGGTTTATAATCGGTTTATTTGATTAAATCGGTTTATTCGGATCGTTTTATTCGGTTTTTAACCGGTTTGTTCGTTTTAACCGAAACCGAACCGAACCACTTCTCGAATTCGGTTCGATTTTCGGATTGGGAAAAAAATTTAAAAATAAACTGAATTGAATACACTGTTAACCAAACCGATGAGTACCCCTAGTTTAAAGGGCATGAAAGTAACTTCTCATACTTTTAAGAAAATTACTTTTTGTAAATTTTAAATTATGTGTTTATAAATAGTTTTTTTTTAGTTCTCTGCAACATATTGGTTCTCATTTGGATGAATATCTATATATACATAATATCAAATTTTTGTGCCCCTGAAAAACAGGACCCGGTACGGAGATTGAGTTTGACCCTCCCTCGAGCCGCTCCCGATAGATCTTGACATTTGAAAGAAATATGAAATTGAAGGGAAGACAAGGACGAGTAGGCTCTAACTGATATGACATTATGAGATTAGCATATTAAGTAGGATTTGTAAGACTTTCACAAATTAGAGTTGAGGACTTATGGATGTTAAAGACATTTTAAGGTAGATTATATATAAAGTACAGAGAATTTTTTTTTTTGGGTGGTAATAGGGTATAGTTTTGGACTTAGCAAGGTCATGGTATCTTAGGCTTTTCCTATATTTTTTTGTCTTTTTTTTTTTGCAATTCATGGCTAGTTACTTTTCTAATTATTTGTGATTCATAATGTGTTCCTAGTTTTCTCTTCTAGCATTCCTAACTAACAGGTTTTTAAGCTGTGTCAGTATCTGTCAGAACAACATAATAATAGAGTTGAGTTGGTTGTCTTTCAAGAATAACCCGTTGAGCAAGTTACGCTATAAAAACAACACATCAAGTGATACAAATTTCTTACATTTTTCTCAGTTCATTTTTTTTTTTGACAACTTCATCTTAATCATATAAATAGCATTATTGTTAAATAACTAACATTATTACTAATCCACAGTTACTACCAGCTAATGTCTCAAAACCCACCGTATTTCTAAAACAGTAACCCACTTATCCTATTCTAGACAAAGCCTGTTTTACGAACGAGATATTACTAGACGTGATTGTTTTTAAATAGAAAAGCATACTTTCCTATAAGAATGAGAGTCTAATAGGCAATGTTTTCATAACAGGACCGGACATCGAACCCGTCTCCTTACCGGTCAGAGGTCCGACCGGATTTAAGAACCGGATGATTTTATAAATATTTTATAAATATATATATATATATATATATATATAGGGGAAAGATCAAATAAAAAGTTTATTTTGCCTAAGAAGGCTAAAAAGGAATTTCAAAACCTTGAAAACCGACCCAAACGAACTCCGATTGAACTCATTTCGATGACATTGGAACCGTCTCATCGAACCCTACAATATTAGCTTTTAAATTTTAGATTTAACAATTAGTTTAAGAATTTAGATTTTAGGGCTTGATTTTTAACTTTTAAGTTTTATCTTTAGGTTTAGAGTTTTTATTTAAAGTTTTGGTTTTAGTATTAGGGTTTATTTTTTATAATTTAGGGTTCGGGTTTTAGGGTTCGACAAGACGGTTCCAATGATGCAAAAATGAATTTAATCGGAGCTTGTTTGGGTCGGTTTTTGAGTTTTTAGAAATCCTTCTTAGCCTTCTTAGGCAAAATAGACTTTCTAGGGGAACCCTTCCCTATATATATATATATATATATATATATATATATATATATATATATATATAATCAAAATAAATTAGTTATTTAATATATTATTTAGTATATAAAAACTTTAATAAAATTATTCATTTTAAATCATTACCGAATTTAAAGGCCCATTTACAAGCCCATCTTAAATTAAGTTTTGTAAAAACCTAATTTCTCAAATCGTAATACAGAAGCCAGAATGCATTCCTCTTCAGTCTTCATCTCTCTCTTCCAACTTTTCATCTCTTTCTTCAAGTTTTTTCTCTTTGTCATCTTCAATCAATTCCTATATGAAGAAAAATGGTGCAGATCTAAAACTATTTGTTCAGACTGTTATGAACAACCGTTAAAGTCCAAAATGTTCGGTTGTGTCGTTTAGATCTACAAAATAGTCCTATCTCACCATCATCGTTCAGATCTACAGAAAAAGGGTCGGAATCTTGAAGATTACTTACGTTCTTCGGTCCAGCCGTGACTTCCGGCCAGCCGCACCACTCCCAGCCGCACCAGATCTGAGCTGTCTCCGGTAGATGGTCGCCGTCTATCGCCGGCAACACTACAACTCTGCAAGCGTGGTTCAACCGGATTAAACACCGGTTTTGCGGTTAGACCGCGGGCCACCGATTCAACCGGCCGGTTCTCTTCAAAACGGTTCTCAACACTAAACCGGACCGTTTAAGGTAGCGAATCCCGGTTCGACCGGCCGGTCCGGTCCGGGTTTGAAAACATTGCTAATAGGTTGTTTGATAGCGTCCTACTGATCAATAAGAGGCCACCGTTTAATGGATCATTAATCATAACATCTTAATAATTAAGATGTAACTTTAATTCTGAAATATTAAAATGTAACTAAAAGGTAGTCTTTTAACCATTGAGAGTTAATGTTATCTTTTAACTATTAAAAAATTATGAACCATTAACAAAAAGTTTCTTAATAACCATTAAAAGTAGGGCTCTAAACAAACAGTTCGTGAACCGTTCGGTGGAAAGTTCGTTTATATTCATTCGTTTAATGTCACACCCCGAGCCGGCGGGAACGGATCGGCTTTCTCATCGGGCGGAAGGTTCCCGGGGCGCGATATCGTGAGTGATAATCGAAATGATCAGATTGTTTACATAGCACATGATAAATAAATGAGAAATACTAACACGACTATGATATAGAATTACAAGATTAAATTACAATGTATCGTTCATATTTTAACCAAGTAAATATATCCAAAAGAATCAATGAATTTATATCTTGTCACTATACAAGATATACAAAAGATGATTCGCTGTATTGTCAATCAAAAGTATGCAACACCAAAAGTAGCTAGGCCTTCTAAAAGTCCACTAGCTATGTCCCTGTAATCCTGGTGACTAAACCTGTTCGTCACCTGAGAAAACATGCATTTAAACAAAGTCAACACTAGGTTGGTGAGTTCATAAGTATGTTAATTGAAAACCTTGATTCATTCACAGGCACAATCACAATGTTAATTATGTTACTTGTATGTTGTTTGATTCACCCGTTCTCCCAATGGCTTCTCAATAGTTATATTCACAAGTAATATATCATCCTAGTAGTTATGCTTATATATAGGGCATATGTAAGGGAACAAAGCCCTAGCCAACATCCCACCACATAACTACCAGAACTCCACACTACTTGTAGTACAACTATTGATATCTCTCCAATCCACTTGCTCATCTCAATTGTTGATCACCTGTTATATCATGTATAGAATAATGTAATAATAAAGTTTCAGTTATCAAACCGAGTATTGATAACCATTCTGTGGATGAAGGATATTAAATTTACTTAATCAGTTCCTTGTATTAATTTATTGCTTGTGAGGTTAATTGTTGATCACTTTTAAATATTAAAAGTATTAATTAACCACTTGTGATATGTTCTCAAATGCAACGCATAGAGCCTAAAAGGAATCCATTGTGATCCTCACGTAATCAGATCACAATGCATCCGATTTACCTCTACCACGCCGTGTATTCCCATTGTTGTTAACAAAGTTAAATAAGAACTTGTCTTATTAATTTATGTTAACTGATGTGTGAATGATGTTGTTATCATGAAGATACGTTATCATGATTATCATTCCCATTGATCCATATGATCACCATGTTGCCATTAAGCCGTGGTAAGAACTAGTCTTACCACCCTTAATCCGCTCAGGTGGTGGATGATACTTGTCCATGTAGTCACCATGTTGCCATTAAGTCGTAGTAAGAATGAGTCTTGCTACCCTTGATCCGCTCAGGTGGTGGATGATAGTTGTCCATGTAGTCACCATGTTGCCATGAAGACGTAGTAAGAACGAGTCTTGCTACCCTTAATCTGCTCATGTGGTGGATGATAATTGTTCCATGTTCTCTTGTAATGTGTGTTAAGTTGTAAACTAAGCGTTATAAGTACTTGTCTTATTACACTTAGTTAACTCTAATGTTGAATGGTATTAAGAAGATGTATTATCTTCAAATCATTCATGTGATTTGTTATTGTCATCATGTTTTCCTATGTTTATCCCAATGTTTGTTCATGTATGAATAACTTAGTGTTATAAGATAAAATTTTATAACTAAGTTATTCTATTGAGTAGATGAATTATGAAGTTATATTATCATTTTCATCTAAGTAATCCCTGTCATATCATCATCATACAAGCATGCATACAATGATAAACGATAATAAGTTAAACAATATTATCTAAATCATAGTATAAACAATATGTGAAACATTAAAACTCTTAAATAAATAAAAGTAAGCATGTTTCTCAGCCCCGAGAGTTTAAAATTAGTTAAGATTAAAGAAAATGGGCATATGAACTCACCTTGTTGTGGAAGTGGTTGACTTAGCTTAAACGAAGAAAGGCACGCGCTCTTGTTTGGGCTTGTGTTTGTTTTCACGATCCTGTATTGATTTCACATTGTATGTAACATATAAGTATAAGTTGTGATGATTTGTGTGCGTGCATGTGTTAGCCTGAAAATTGGCTAACACCCGTGAGTCGCGGTCTTTATTCGGCCCTGTTTAGTTGTTAAGGGTTTTGATCACACGTATTTACTAAGTTTAGATTAGCACGCTTCGTTGTTTACCTTATGTCCCGCTTGAATTATTATCGTGACAAAAGAATTCTAATTGTAACTTAGGTTTAAGTTAAAGATTTTCAACTTCTAACTTCTTGTATCATAGGTTTATGACATAATTCCCTTGTCATCCTTGTTCAATTGTTTTGACCTTTAAAACCACTTGTCATCTTTGTATTCACACATTGTAATAAACGGTTGCATCTTCACTATTATAGTTAACTTTATTTAAAATGTTTTATTATCTTGTTAACTAAACGGCCGAGTGTGGGGGCTTTAGGCCGAATGAGGTATCTCGATTCAAAACATGCTGTGGGCAGAATCAATTGGGCCCAATACTTGTTATTGGGCTGAAGCAATCATGTTGGCTAGGTTAGTCACATGGATCGTTTAATTGGGCCAATCCTGTGTAAATAGGCTAACCCACTTATCCACTTGGGCCTAAACCGCAAGCCGTGGGCTGCTAGGTCTCTTGGGCCGAATAGAATCGCATGGCCCAATTAGTGAAGGTGTTGACCGTTCAACCCAGCTAACTTATGGGTTGTTACTGGCTAGGTTCGTGAATCAGAATTGATGCAGGGTTCGCCGGTTGATCTCATAATGCATAGGTTCGTCAAGGAAAGGAAGGGTTCGGCTGGAGTTGGAATCAATGGTTCGGCTAGATTTCACATAGGTTCAGCCCTTGCTTGGATCAGCACAGGTTCGGTGGTGGGATGAGGTTCGCTCAGAATATTGGAAGGTTCGTGAATCGTTCGTAACCCAGGAGGTGATATCAGGGTTCGGCTGATGAAGTCTCAACCATGGGTTCGTTGCATCGAAGGTTCGGCAAGATGCAGGAGGGGTTCAGCTCCAGGGGACCGCAGCTTGCAAGAAAGTTCGGGGAGCGGCAAGGTTCGCAAGTCAGGGATGAGAGGGTTCGGCTTGCATCAAAGGTTCGGCCACCCCATACCCCAGACGAACCTGCTTTAGTGTGACAACCAGAAAATTTTTGTTTCTCAAACACTACCAACAACAACCAAATTTCGGGACGAAATTTCTTTCAACAAGGGGATGATGTGACACCCCGCAATTTCAGGTAAATTGCAACTCTTACTTTCTTTACATTTCACATTCATACTTGTTGCATTTCATTTAATTATGTTTAATTAGATGAGTGAACACAAACGACTATGAAACAATAGTTCGAGGAACTATCGAATCGTACATTGCACATTGGTTTTGGAAACCAAGTGTGGCAAACACAAACGCAAACACAATTGGATTGTGCAAATACATGTTGATTATGGTTAATCAAGCATGCAAACGGTTCGTACCAACGAACACGAACTATCAAAGATAATTCAATGAATTATCGAAACACACACACGAGTCTCACGAACGTTGGTGATCAAACTTATGTGCTATTATATGATTATGTGCTAAACATGCGTTAGATGTTTAGGATAAGCGTTTGGAATCGAGTACGAGCGAAATCAAATCATCAAAGTTGAGAAACAGGAAAATAGACCCGTCGCGGTACGCGGAGAGCGCTTGGCGAAAGGCTTCGCGGTACGCGGCGAAAACCGGGAGTCGAGACTCCCGAAGACCATCGAGATACGCGAAGATTATTTTTGATCGGCCTTCGCGGTACGCGAAGGCCATGCAGATCAAAAATTTTATAAATTCAATCCCAATTCATTTTCATTCGGTTCCTTCTCCATTTCTACGAGTTCTTTCGTAAATTCTCGATCAAAACCACTGGAATCAAGCACTCTAACCTACTGGAATCATCATTGAAGCAATTTCTTGGTGATTGAAGATCGTAGGAACAACGAAGAAGCGTTGGAAGCCACCCACGAGTGAAAACCTCATCATAAGCCTTCAATCCAGTTTCCAGGAGCTATCCAAGCACAAATCGACGCTTCTAAGGTAGTTTTACATGATTGCTTATGGTTAGATCGTACATGCAATGGGTAAAAACCCACATGCAACTCCTTACGGTTATTGTGCTCAAAATTGTTGGTGATTTGTTGTATAGATGTTATAGATTTACTATTTTAAAGTATTAGAATGTTAGATTTGAGTTTTGTTGAGTCATTGGTTGATTTGATGATGTATTGGTACACTTGCCATAAAAGGAAACTTTTATGTTGCAAGTCTTGGATTGGTAATGATCTAGAAATGTTAGACATGTCTAGATGTTGTTAAATGCATATTGGAGTGTTTAGAAACACATTAGGATATTTGATTTTGTCAAAAACTTGGTTTTATAGAAACTTGCTATATAAGGAAACTTTTAAGAATCAAAAGAGGGCTTTTGATATTTCAAAACGTTTTAATGAACTTTGAGCATTGGAATATGCTTAGAAATGATTTCTAACATATTGGGAAACCTTGAATTGTGAAAACGAGTTTTAAAACGAATACTTTCTAAATAAGGAAACTTTATTTGGGCAAAACGACATAAACGATGATTTATGCGCAAACGACATGTTTCAAGGGTATAAACATATTTCACAAACACGTTGGGAGTGTTAACTTTAAGAAATGGGATTTCATAACCATACTTTCCTAAATTAGAAACTTTCTAAAAATGGTAACTTATGTGATTAGAGTCATAGGATGCATTTTGGCGTCTTATGTGCATTAAGGCACATAAACACAACAATCGTGTCACCAACGATTCGTCGAGTCTCACTAGTCAACAAGCACACACTCGGTTGAGCACACCGACACTTGGAGTTGTATGGGATACAACACACCACAAAACACATAGTCACACCTATATGGTTATAGGTGCCTACTAGCAGAATTGTTAGCATTCGTAGACGCGAACACACAAAAACACCGGAACTGCTAATCAGGTGAGTTCACGGCCCCTTTTACTTTTCTACCTTTGGGGGAGAAAACATTGCATGTTAAACTGTTTTACAAACAACAACTCATTTCATTTACGTATGGACATGCTTTATCATATATGTATATGTGTGGACCACATCACAACTAAAAGACCTCGCGATACTCCACGGACCGTTAGTAGCGCGTAGCGCCTAGCGTGGTAATCTTGAATAGTACTATTTGGGCCTGACGAGCCCCACCCATCGCGCCTGGGAGGCCAACCCGACTGTAGGTCGGAATGGGTGCAATATTGACCAACACTTAGCCATTGTCTTGTGATGGACATGGCGGGAGGCACAATTGTCAGCTTCGGTACGACCCCACATATAATATAACTGTATTGACTAGCTATCAATCGATACTGCATTGTAATTATGTAAATCGCAACTGTTACTTTAAAATAGGATGTTTATTGCTCATGAAAAACCTGTGCTCTCACCAACCTTTGTGTTGACCTTTTACTCGCATGTTTTCTCAGGTAGCTAAGGCACGCACACAAGGATTAGGATGCTAGGCTGGAGTCGCATGCATCTGCTTATGTGTCTTAGACTATTAAACATTTGATAACATTTTGTTATGTTACTTATTGTATTGATAAACAACTTTAATCGCTTCCGCAACTACTGTTACCTATCATTTTGAAAACTGTTTTAAATTAACGCTTTCGCAAATCATGAATGTTAAACTGTTTTGTTAATTTATACTTTATTTCCGCAACTCTGATTTTACCAAACTGTTTTATCCAAGTTATTGGATGTACGTACGAAACCGGACATATAGGTCTCGCACGTTGTGTGACCGGAGACTGCGATCCTGACAATCTGTTGCCGCTCGCGCCCCGGAAGGGACTGGATTTCTCGGGGTGCGACATTCAGTTCCAGCACCTCCCTCGAGCTCTGATGGTTGGTAGCATTTTCCCCTAATTGGTGATGTTCTAGGAATGTATTCGAGAGTGTGGTGTATGCATGTTAGGGTTTGGACCGGTTGGGTTAGTGTTAATCGAACATAAAGAGGGAAAACCCTAATTCCCGAAACTTTCCAATCCCCATACCTCGTTTTTTGGCCGGATAACCTCCAGATCTGCTGTACTTCAATGTAGATAATGTTGAAAGCTACGCGTGGACACCAAGAACACCCATTTTCGTTGAGAAATGATCGAGATATGGTGGTTTGAAGGTTGATAATGGTGGTAAATGGTGGAATCCGGAAATGGGGTTAGAGAGAGTGTAGGTGGTGGAAATGAGAGGGAAACCCTTATTTAGGGCTTTTATACTACGGGTGGTGTTCGTGTTCGTTTTGGTTGCTCGGTTCGCGTTTTCGTTGCGTTTCCGGAGCGTAACGCGTAATTTAAGTGTTTTAAAACAAAAGAATGGTTTTTAATTATTTTTTTGATGTGGGACTAGCCCACTTGGTAAAGGCTTGCCTCTTAGAATGGGAGGTCATGTGTTCAATCCCATGCAAGGGTGTAATTAAGGTGTAAATGTGTAACTTAGGTGAGGGTAAGCATTGCCGTTCAAAAAAAAAAATAATTTATTTTATTTTTATTAGTTTATATTTCGTTCGTGTCGTGTTTCATTTTTGTTTCGTCAGATCGCGTCACCATCGCGCGTATTCGTTCGAATCGTCATTCGAACGAACACGTCGATGGTTTTGCTTTCCGACTTTTGTTTTCTACTTTCTAGTCATTATTTCAGAAAGTTAAACTCACAGATATGTTTGTATGAATCGTCACCCACTCAAACACACTGTCAGCTCGTTATTCTTAAACAACACTGCAATATTGTTTTAAATTGTATTTCCTCACTGTCGGACTCAACTAAACATCCTGTTATTACATTGTTTTCACACTGATTTGTCGGCCATCTGATTCCTGTCATCTATAGATATCAGATCGCGACCGATTTGTTATTGTTATTTGCTTGAACACTGTTGTTTCTCATGATTTGTTGTGTTAATTGTACTTAAGTTTTCACTTAAATACACACAACTTTTGTTTCGAATGAGTGTTGTACTTACGACATTTAAGTTTACACATAAATACGTAAAACTATTTCTTGTATTTTGAATTCTGTTAATACAAGTACTATTCACAAACATGTATATACATATAGTAACTATTGAAAATACACATACCGTACGGGCTTGCCAGACGATCTGGTACTGGATGTCACATTTAATAAATTCACGAACACGAAATTCCGTTCGTTTAGTTAAATGAACGAACATGAACAGAGGTCGTGTTCGTTTATTTGTGTCCGTTAACGTTCTGTAACATGTTCGTTTACGTTCGTTTACGTTCGGTTAAGTTCATTTATTATATTTATTCATTATATATGTTGTATAATTTTAAATTTTAGTTTAATACCATAATATTTAAGTTATTTTTAGTTTAATACTATAATATTTTAATTTATATATGTATAAATGAATACCTCCAATGCTTGAGATTTAGAGTATTGATTTTTATTATTTAAATAATATGTGTTCGTTAGCGTTCGTGAACAAGCTAAATTCCTTAATGAACGAACACGAACACAAATTTTCGTTCGGTTAGCTTTCGTGAACCGTTCGTGAACAAGTTAAAAGGTAAAAGAACGAACACGAACAAGAGCTCGTTCGTGTTCGTTTGGTTCGTTTACAGCCCTAATATTTAAAAGACTATCAAACAACTCCTAATTAAGATAAACTGTTGGCCTCGCTTATGGAGTCCTGATTTTTGATGATATTTTGAAAATATTATATTTCTTCCCGCCTCATATATATACATTCCTCGTCATTAGCCTAATTTTGATAATATTTTGATAATATTTTGTTAATCATACCTTCTTATCATTTTTGCTTCCCCCTCAGTATTCCTGCCAGTTTGACCACTTAAACACGTGCTCAAATACATAAATAATAATATTGGAATCTTTGTTGAACCTTCATTCAAGTAATTTGACATGTGACCAGGCATTTGCATTATTAAAATTATTGATTAAAACAAGATTTGAACACATGCAACTATTATTAAAATGCATAGTTGCATTCTCCTTCTAATAATTTGTAACTTGATGACATAATAAACATTGTTGGCAAAATTATCCCAAATGATGACAACAAATTCATCATAATATATAATTGTCTTACTCTCTTCAAGTATGACTTTTATAGCGAGTCATCATCCATCGAAGTTACCCAAAGGATTCACTCATATTTTATAGCTTAAATATTTTAAAACAAGAGACAGTATTTTATGAGAACTACAATACTTGTTAATTTTTTGAAATGATAGAGCGAAAAAAATATTTAAAAAAAAAACAAAAGAAACCTCCGCCCACCACGGGGAATTCATATAATCGTTCAAAAAATTTAACGAAATTTAAAAATTTTTGGAATTTTGATAAATTTTAATTCGACTTTTGTGAAATTTGATAAACGAAAATATAAATCTAATCTTATGAAAGGAAAAACATTAAAATTCAATTGAGAGCTAATTCAGGTTTGGAGGATGCATGGACGACAAACAAAAGATCATATGTAGAGACAAAATTTTGCTCTTGTTTAGGCATTGTTGGCCAATTAAAATATATTAAATTATTACAAAAGGCCCCAATAAACAAAAAACCAAAAAAAAAAACATTTTATAACCACATAACATTTAAAATATAATCCAGTAGATTATTACACGTGTGTTACATGAGTTTAATATAAAATATTAAAATGTTTGTAACAAAAATTTATAAAATGATATTTTAAGATAAAATAATTAATTTACATATTAATGAATATTCAAGTAATATAACAAAAATAAAAAACTTCAATAGCTATACAAATGATATGTGATATTTTTTTATTTGTAACAATTATTATTTTTAAACTAATTGATAATAAAGCTTAATATTGTATTCTATTAAAGACTAACTTTTATAAATCAAGAAGGTAAAAAATATAAATTATGTAATTATTTAATTTTAACGTCTCAATTTTAAATATAATGTTAAATGTAAGGACCAAAAGTGTAACTTATTCTATCGTTTTTTACTTTGGTTTTAAAATAAATTTAAAAAATGTCATTGGTTTGTAAAAATCTTATTTTTTAAAACATTGGTTTATAGCTTATTTTATTTTTTAATAAAAAATTCATTGTTAAAGAAAACTTTTTCTATTTAACTCCCATTATTTTGGTATTTTTTTAAGAGGTAATCTATTACCAACTGAAATATTTTTATTCTACTAAAACTTGTTGGGCCTTAGTTTTATAATTTTTTTTATATAATATATAAAAAAATTAAAATTTAGGCCCTCTAAAAAATTCGGGCCCGGGGAGATCGCCGACCTCGCCCCGCCCTATGGCCGGCTCTGGGTCTTATGTTCAAATACCACAAGAGGTTTTTTTTTTAAATTATTAAAGTTATCTTCTGACCTGGTGACTTAGTGCTGGATATTATCGTGTGATATCTCTGGTGTCACGATGATACTACAGTGATCTGTTAATGATCCAAATTAGTCGTTCAAAGAAAAAACCTAAATTGTAAGGTTAATTAGGCGAATGTTCCTATATATGTGTTGATATTAGAAGCTTTTTTTTTTTTACCTTCTAAAATTTAGTTTAACACCAAATAAATAAACACAAAAATAGTATATTAATATTTGTGTTACTACATATAATAAAAAAAATAATAACCCATTAACATTCTTTTTCCTTGAACAACATAAACGCACACGTGTTCGGGCTAGGTGTATTTGACGAAGGGGAACTTTGGCTGAAAAAGAGGGTCGTCGGATCTTTTTAGGCTGACAATGACGGGGTTGTGGGCCTTGGTGGTGTTTAGGTTGATCCATTCGAATGCCTTGAGTGCTAGCTTTTTTTTTTTTGAACGGCAATTTGGATCACTGACGGGTCATAGATCCACCTGATCATATCCACACCCAATAGAAGGAAACTCACCATAAGAGAGAGAAAACCTTCTACTCCAGCATGGAACTCCTGTTTTGTCCATGTCAGGACTTGAACCCGTTGAATGCTAGCTAAGGTTTTTTAATAGTTGTGGATATATATATATTCATTGCATCGAAGGTCGTTGCCACTTAACCACCACTATTTGATGAGGTTATTGTCACTCAATTCTAATTCGGTTGAAACCAACGAATCCCCTTTTGACAATAATTTGGAATGAACCCTAAGAAATTAATGGTTCATTTGAGAGCTTTAGCAAAATTTTGACTCTAGAGTTCACTAGAGAACTAATTGTAGCTCAAGATCATCATAAATAAAGTCCAAAATGTTTATGTTTTTGCCAATTTGAGTTGATGAACTCACACTAAAATCTATATTTGTGGCAAAGATACCGTAATGCCTCTAGGTATTTTGAAACAATGTCCGATTTTACTAAAGGTGTTGAATGAGGCGTAATATACCAAAAATAAACTATCGATTCCACGAATCATATTGTCTACTGCAAGTTGATTATATTGTTTTTTTATGCTCAAACACGCTAAAATTCCTTCGATTAAATCTAACCGCTGATTAGTGACATGTAAATTCAAATTCTCGTCTTTGAGTGACAATCAATGATAATCTGACTTAAGACTGAGTTGAAGTCATCCACTACACTTGTACCTTCAATAATCTTCCTCATCTCCTGGTTGTAGCGATCTTTTCAACAGTTAACCTGAAGGCTCGTTGAAACTCCGCCAAGTTTTAACACATCAGTCATGGATAAGTTTGCTTTAGACTTGTCATTTATCACTACTAGAAAACTGGAATTTTTCAACAAAATTTTCCGACGAAAAAATATGGTAGGAAATTTCCAACAATTTTCCGACAAAATTCTGATAGAAAAAAACCATATTTTTAGAGATAAAATTCCGACACTTTATCGACAACAAATGCCGTGGTCGGAACTGTGTCGGTAAATGCCGACGAAATTCCGACCAAAAGTCAAAAAATTAAATAAAATAAAATATTTATAGGAACCCCGTCGGAAATATTAAATAGATACATTTTTTTTCTTTTTTATTTTATTCAAAACATAAATTATAAATACAAAAGTTTGTATTTATGATGTATAATGACATTTAGAACAAATGAAGGCAAATATAACGTTGTGAAGAGCTTTAACAACAAAAATTGAATAGTTGTAGGAAAATTGTCGGAAATTTCCTACAGTTTTATGACCACATGTTTCTCTTTTCTATTTTTCTGTCCATTATAGCATCGTTTTCTCGCATCATCACTTTTACACCTTGATTATATAAGAAAACATAAGTTGCAAAAAATATAATTTAATAAATTATATGGTTTTTGTCTCGGTTGTAAACAAACAAACATATATATACTTGTATATTTAAAATTTTGCTTTCGTTCAATAGTGTATACACACGTAAATATATAGATGTGTGTAAAACATATAATTTATTAACACTAACTTTTTATGATGGATAATGAATTATTAGAAAAGGAAAGCCAAAAAAACGATGTCTAAAGCCTAAAAAAAAAGAATAGTTTAGGTAGGAAAATGGTCGGAATGTTCCGACACTTTTCTGACCAAAATGAATAAATCATTGGAAAGTTGTCGGAAATTTCTGACTATTTTCCTACCGTAAGTATTCCTTTTGTTAAGCTCTTAACATTGTTCTCGCGTCATCCTTTTTCACACCTTCATTATTACGAAAACATTAGATATAAACAATTTAATTTAACAAATTATATGTTTGTGTCATGGCAGTGTAAACAAACAAACAAATAAATATATACATGCACAGACACTGTAAAAATGTATTTGGGTTCTAAAAGGATACGCTTACCGTAAATATGTGGATGTGTATATACATATAATTTGTTAACACAAAGTTTTTATGACGTATAATGAATGTTTAAAAAAACGAAGCGAAAAAAACGATTTATAAAACTTGAAAAATGAAAAACGAAAAGTTAAAATAGGAAAATGGTCGGAAAATTCCGACATATTTCCGACCAAAATGAATAATTTGTTGGAAAGTGGTCGGAATTGTTTATTATTCAAAATAATAATTTATTATAATATGTTATCTTATGCATTTTTTTAATTTATAAATATATGTTCTTTTATCACGTTAAAAAGCTTTCATTTGCCCTAATTTGAAGACTTTGCTTTCTTGGGAGCCATCGCTCGTCCGCCACTCGGCGATCCAAGCAACTTCGTAGGTACGCCTCTCATACGACTTAATCCCTTTGCTTCACTTGCTCCAGACCTAATTTCTTTTTCAACTTCGCATGCGGCCGGTATGCCTTCGTTGTTGTCTGTTAGTATCTCTATCACAACGACTAGTTTTTGTTAAATTTTCTTTCATATTAGTATGATTCATTGTCATTTTTGATTTAGTATATGTATTTTAGTATAGTATAATACTGATTTGAAACCCTATTTTGATTATTGTGGAAGCATTTTATAGACTAAATTAGGCTTTATAGTTCATAGAGATAATGATCCCTTAATCGTTGGGCTGCATGCTTCAATTTTCATATGGCTATATAACATTTTATTAATTGAGTTGATTATGAAAATTTTTGGCAATATAATGATTTGGAGCTTGCTGTACGTAGGTTTATAGTTAAATTTTTTCTATAATACTTGCATCTCTGTGTTTGCAAACCCAAGTTACATAATTTATGTAACAATTGTATATGATCAAAATTCCCATACATTGTAATTACACATTAAAAATAGTGTCACTTTGTTTCACTGTGGTTTGTTTATGCACAAATCAAATGAGTTATCTCCATCTAGATCATGTAATTAGTGGAGTGTTTTTGAAATTTTAGAACATTGCATAATTATCTTCATTATATGTAGTGCTATTAATGGTAATTCAAGTTATTAACCATGTATGATATATCCTTCCAATGATTGGATTTATATTGTATATAGACACATAACTATGTTCTTCCAACAAGGTGAGCTTTTTGTTTTGTGAAATTGTGCTCTGTTTAAGATGAAACAATTTAATTCTAAGCATAAAGAGACATTTACCAGCTTATCTTTTTTATAAGTTTGTATATATCAAGTGATGGAACATTCCTCTTGCTAATGTTTAATAAAGTAACAATGAAAATTCTTTTTATACTTTGTAAAAGGTTTAACCTTCCAGCTTATTTTCTATATTTTACTTGCATTTAAAAAGTTATATTAGCCTAAACTATGTTAATTTTGTAGGTCCTTTTGGTTTTAGCTTATTTGGTTCAAGTTTTTTTAAACTCTAACTTGATTGCTCGTTAGCTCGCTCACCCAATCTATCCACCTGTTTGGTAGTATTTTTATCCCTTTTTTTTGTTTTTTGCTTTTTTTTTATGTTCGTCTTTTCCAATATGCATCCCAATTGTAGTATTTGGTTTTTTTTTTTGCATCCCTTTTTATGTTTTTTGCTTTCAACCTGCATGTCCATTATAACTTTGTTTTGAGTTTGAAAACTTTCTGATGTGTTCTTCCTTGTTGAGAGCAACAGTTCACAACTTCATTGCTAGTCTAAGCTTGGACTCTTAGGTGGTGTTTCTTGGATCCAACTATTAAATTTGAGTAGTGTTTCTATATCCCAACTTCAATCTTAGGCAGCACTTCAGTTTAAGGAGTGATGTTACTGTATCTTTTTGATTAGAATTTCCTGATTCTAGATGTTACCCTAACCGGATTTACAACAGTCAAGCTTAGCCTGCACTCCATTATAACATATTGGCAATATACAAGAGTATCAACAAAAAATATGGTATTAATAGCAACTGCACTAATAAACTGATAATAATTACCTCAGTTTCCATCATAAAAGAAATTTGACATGCCACGGCTACAACAAGTGCTTCTTGATTAAAGCAAATTCAATAGATACTAAAATACATTCACTGTATATATCAATTACCATGATTCAATATTCTAATCTAAGCAATGAATAAATTACGGAATCATGAGTTTACCATTGTTTATTATTCAATCCGTGTAACACATGGTTTTATAACCTAGTTAATATATATATAAAAAATAATAATCATCCTTATTAGGGTTAACCTCAAACCCAGCTAACTTTTAAAAATAAGCTTGAAATCCGACCCTAACTGTTTGGGTTAATTGGATTGACTCGAATAAGCATACTAATATTTTTGACCCGAATAACCCGACCCAATTAAGTTTATTTGGGTTCGGGTTAGGTTCGGGTTAGTCGGGTTTGAGTATTTTCGACACCCCTATGTGGAAGTATGCTTTAGAGGAGTGTTTGTTTTAGAGACAGTAATATGTTGAGAACTCTATCGTATTTGCTCATTGTGTATATATTTAGTGTAAGTTCATATAATTTTGTGTAACTTCTTACAATTTGGGAATTTTAGTTCTAGTTTGATAACAATCATGTCATCAAACAGAGAATGGATGTATAGAACGACAACATCGAATGGTCTTTTCAATCCGGAATTTTAACAACATGTTACTTATTTCTTGGATTTTGCATATGCCAATGCTACCAACATTCGAAGACGAACCATAGAAGGCGTGGATGTGTTGGAAATTAGATGTCCGTGTACCATATGCAAAAATCTAGAATACAAAAATAGAGATATGGTTGAGTATGATCTATATAAAAAAGGGTTTATGAATAATTATTTGATATGGTATTGCCATGGTGAATTAGTACCCTCCCAAGAAGTGAGTCAATGTTCAAACCCTATACCATCTCAACATCATAGTGATTTTGCTGGATACAATGACATGGTTATGGAAAGTATGCCCCAAAATCATCATCCTTCTGATGAGTGATGACCTGTCGTTAGGGTCATGTAAAAACCTAATTAACCTAGGTAGCTAGGATGTCACACCCCGAGCCGGCAGGGTTGGATCAAAGTCCCCGTCGGGCGGAAGGTTCCTGGGGCGCTATATCGTGAGTGATAATCGTGATGATCAGATTGTTTACATTGCACATGATATAAATGAGAAATGCTAAATAGAATAGAATTACAAAGTTAAATTTCATCAGTATTGTTTATAATTTAACAATGTAAATCTATCATCAACATCATAAATTTCTATCTTGTATCTACACAAAATATACAAAATATATTGTATAATGATGTTTCCAAAAGTATGCAAGTCCAAAATACTAAGTCTTCTATCTGAAGTCCTAGTCCAAAAGTAATGACTTCTTACTTGACCTGTTCATCACCTGAGAAGTCATGCAAAAAGATCAAGTCAACACATGGTTGGTGAGTTCATGTAGTTTAGTTATTGAAAAATAGGTTTGTGAACCTTTTAGGCAAAACCTTAACCTCATTAACATCACCTGTATCATCCAGCTCGGTATGCTTATGTATAGGGCATACCCCTGAGTCGAGCCTACGACCAGCCCAGACGCCATCCCACCACATACTAAGCCACATTGGACATCGATGTTAATGATAATTAAGCATTTTACCTACCATTCCCTTCTATGATCATCTGATATTTAAAGCACTCTGTTTAACAGTTTAAAACACATGATAACATTGATAACCTCTTCAGTAACAACCTTAACCTCATTAATATCACCTATATCATCTAACTCGTTATGCTTATGTATAGGGCATACCCCTGAGTCGAGCCTACGACCCGTCCAGACACCATCCCACCACATACTAAGCCACATAGGACATTGATATTAACGATAATTAAGCATTCTTACCTACACCCATTTCTATGTTAAAAGCTTGATTTCCACAATTTGAAATACTCTGATTTCCTGGGTTCACCATGTCTTCATGATTTCCCAAAAACAGTTGTAGAAACATAACATTAAATGGTTAATTAAATTAATAATTAATCATTTAATTACAACTAAGACATGATGATTGGGCCTTATTTGACTAAATAAATTAGACCTAGTTGTTGGTGGTTGTCCAAGTTGTACCCTCTCACACGTGGCCCATATCAGGCATGACTCACAAGGAGTCTACCTGTATGCGTCGGGACTTTCATGATGTGCCCATATCAGCTTGACCTACTGGTCTACTGTATGCGTCGGGACTTTAGGATATCCTTTGCTTTATGATCTTCTTGATTTCCTTGATTTCATTCAATAGTTTAAGTTATGCCCATGTAGCTTGACTACGAGAGTCTACTACTGTGAAGGGACTTTCTGTGTGTTACACGTGGTCTCGATTTACATAAAACTGACAACTCACCTTACTTTAGGTATTAATGATTTCATTAGATCATAATGAGTTCATTATTTCAGTGATTCACACACGGTTATGATTCCCTTGATTCCTTTGATTCTGATCTTTAGACTTCCATGATTCCACAATGATTATAAATTTATGAGTAGGATCCTTAGTTTTCTGATCACACACTGGATTAGATTCCATTGCATTTGATCTTTAGCTTTGGTTCTTTTGATTTCACTTTGAATTTAGATTCTGAAATTTGAACTCGATGGACTAAAGGTTTGCTTAGAGTTTTAGAATTTAGATATTACTCACAAGAGTAATTTAATTAACTTGTTAGTTAATTTGGCATAACGATTACCTAGACAGGAGTCTAGGATTATAAACAAGTATATATATAAAGCAATAATAAGTAAAAGCATTTACGTAAAACAATTTAAATAAAAACAGTTTACGTATGCTTCTCAGCCCCGCGTTAAACAAAAATTGTTTAGAAAAGGGGCAATGAACTCACCTGTGCTGCTCTGTATTGATTTACCACAAAAATGCGCGCTTGTTGTTGTAACCTAAGTATCTTCAGTATCTGAGTTGTTTTTAAGAGAATTCGAATACGATAAGTATATACGGTAGTCGTCGTATCTAAGGTTTGGTCTCGGTGTGCAACTAAGTGTCCTAGATTACTAATGTGCTTCTAAGATATCATCTAACTGGTCTAACTTATTATCCACTAGTAAACCCTTACCCAAAACAATCTTTAAAGTCTTGATTTAAGACATTTTCAGGTTAATTGATTTTATGTTAAACACTTATTCAAAATCCTTAAATTACGTTACAACCTTACAATTTAACTTCTGTTTATTAAAACATGATTTAATTTAAATGAAACGATAATTACATTTGATGGGCTTGAGTTAAGCCCATTGGGCCAACCCTGGACCCCTTCCTAGGCTTTGATTGCCCCGTGGCTCTTTGATTGATTCTGTGTATAATCCACTTTAAATAGTTCCATTGAACTACCTAAGGTAGTTATACTTTCTTATAGAATGCCTTGGTGTTAGATGTCGATAGTTAAATCGATACCCCAACCCTAGAACTTGATTGTTGATTATCAGTAAGTTTCCAAAAGAGTTTAGCTCCATTGATATTAACACTCACTTTTAGTTGATGATGTAATCTATGAAAACCTTGTTAGTGTAACCCTTTGTTATCCCAAAGAACTTAGTTTCTTTCAAAAATTGGTTTGCATGGTAATAAAACCCTAATGGGATTCTCATGCACTCACACACTCTTAAACTCCCACTTCCCATACATAGTTGCATGCACTCACACCCATTTCGACTCATCTTAACTGAGCTAGTTTACCCGAACGACCATTGGACCGATGGAGCCTGTTGGGCCGACCGAAACAACAGTGGGCCGACCAAATAGGTACTTTCCCGATCGAATGGAGCCGTCGAATAGGGTCAGGCCGATTGAGGGTGCATGGCCGAATAGGATAGGGGCGTATGAGCCCAGCCTGAATGAGGGGTGGTGTGAGAATGAGTTGGGACGAATGGAAGCTATCGAATGATGCCTTGGCCGAATAGGAACCGATCGAATGAAGGCTGCTTCGGCCTTAGCCCATTCGGCGAATGGAGGTAGGTGGCCCTTCGGCCGGGTGAGGTGGAAGCCTCATTCGTCGAACTGATGAGCCTCATTCGGTGTAGTGGTTTCTGTGACAATTCAAATTTTTCATGTTAGAATCATAACTTGGAAATGAAGAAAATGAGTGTAAGCGGAATCACGAAACGAGGCTCTCATTTCAAGATACGCTGAGTTGAAGATAGCGTTAAATAAGAGATCATATATTTTGAATTTTTCAGGTCTTGAAATTATAACCATTGGAAAGAGCTCGAAAAATCGTGAACGTAGGCGAAAACCGTGCGCAAAACAGAGTTCGTATGCTCCCGGAATCGCGAAACGAAGAAAACCAAAATATCTGCGAACTGGCATCCGCGCGGTACGCCCCAACCCAGCATCCCAGTTTGTCACACCCCCCCCAATTTTCAACTAACGGAATCATACCGTTTGGGAACGTGACAAACCAGGATCTCAGATCATTAGACATAACGAAGACCTCTATATGAATTTCAAAACATACTTTGGTCTAAAACTGTAACATCAAAGTTTTCAAAGTTTGCGGAAGAGTTTTAAAACAATAACAAATGTAAAAGTTAAATTACAAAACCAAAATCTCAAATGTTCAAATCCAAATAACTATAATGCAAACACATGCATGCGACTCGATCTCCTAGTCCATGCCTGCTTTCTTGTGTACCTTAGCGTCCTGAGAAAACATGTAAATCAAGTCAACACAAAGGTTGGTGCATTACACAGGTTTAAGCATTCACAAATGTTAAAAGCACAGTTTGAATATAGAGTTTTGCAGATAACATAATCACACATTGCATAGTCATGATAGCTAGTCATATATACTATTTACATAAGTAGTCGACACCGAAGCTGACTAGTGCATGCTATCGCATGTTTTGCCTTGCCACTATTGTCTAGCACAAACAATAGTAATGAGTGTTTGGTCAGTCAAACACTTGCGTAGATCCCATCTACTAAGTGAGGTTTGTCAAACCTAATAGATCTATTTCCAACTACCACGCTTTGCGCTACGGCAAACTAAACGGTTCGAAGTGTAAGGACTTTTAAATGCTATGTTGTCACATAATGTAAACAGTTAACTCATGCAAGTGATATGTATCTAAAGTGTTTGTTGCACATGTTTTCTCCCCCCAAAACAGTTTAATATAAGAAAGGGGCCGTGTACGCACCTTTGATTGTTGCACAATGATCAAATACGTGAACTCGCGTAGATAATCCTCTTACGAAGGATCTGTGTTTAAACAATAACGTTGTGTTATTCGAGATGTCGTTTTGTGCTTGAAATCACATACGTGTCAACACACGTATGCTAGAGTGTTAGAAATGTGCATACGTAAATACGTGTGACTTTGAAATCGTTTAAATAAAATCATATCTGATTTTATTTAAATAACCGTAATTATACGCAATTTCGTTTCCGATCTAAAATATGAATTTTATTATTTCAAGGTGTTCGTATTCCCGTTACGGTTCCAACGCAACTCGAACGGACTAAATCGGAGTTGAAACGAACGAAATATGATAAAACTACTAAAAATAGGTTTTAGTTCAAAAAAATGGTGAGGCATGGGGTAGAACCCATGCCCTCCCACACTCAACACACATTCCCTACCAGTCGCACCTGTTCAGCATTTGCAACAAGATTCCAAAATCAATTCCTTTAACCTTGAACTCACTGATTCCCTTTTGTTCTTTAACCGAGCCATATGAGTCCTGATTGACCCACGATCCGGCCTAGTTCGATCCCTAAACCTTAGGGGTTATGTTCTAATCACCCAACCGACTCCTTAGATGATTTTAATTTAAATTTTGACATAGATTCAATAGGTTAATCGATGCCAACCATTCTCGAACTCGATTTCGTTAACCACCAACTCAAAATCGTTAAATGCATTAATGTAAGTTCACAAATTCATATGGTTTTCATTGAAATATCAATTTTCGAACCTTTCTGTGCTAATTAATTTCATTCCTAAACTCGATTTAACAGAAACCCCCAAATCGTTCTTAACAAGAACCCTAAAACTCGATCACGATCAATTCGCTATTTTAATCTTAAATTGAGATATGTTTTTCCATAAATGCACTACTCTGAATCTGCCTATACAATTTAATTTGTTTCTTAAACCGATTTTGATCGAAACCCCCAAATGACTTCCCAAGAAAAACCCTAGAAATCGAATCCATATGATTCGTTATTACTAACAGAAATTAACACATGATTTACAATTAACAGAACATCATGAAGCTTTCCATGATATTCAATTTGGTTTTTAAAATCTTTTGAGCAATAACCCCAAAACCCGTTTATGCTTTGAACCCTAATAATCGAATTCAATCAATCCGATACTAGAACCACGAATTGTTATGGGGCTATGCTTAATCGGCATGTTTAGAGTGTGTAGAAACAATCACTTACTTGTTTTGAAACCCAATTGAGGTATCTCTACTTTTAGATGGGTATTCGGCCGCACACGTATGACTCCGATGGTCTCCGATGCTATTCCGATCAAATTGATGTGGGTACTATGTTCAGAAAGTGCCGAATAGTATGTGTGTATGTAAACTTTGATCAATTGTGATCAATTATACCCAATTTCATACGGCTTTGTCATCCACTTCGACGGTTACGACTTTTGGGATGATTTTTGGTTTAATTCGATGAGTTAATGGTTCCATAACTGATGATAATTGATAATCATCATTAACATGACAGTTATGCATGTTAATTTCGATTGATTATAGTGATTTAATAGGAATTTCGAATTTTAAGTTGATAACTCATAAAATTTTGACTTTGCAAGTCAAAATTAACCATTACTTCTAATTTATAAATCTAATCCTTGAAATTAGAACACTTAGAACTTGATTTTTGATTAATCTTAACCCTTATAGATATTCTTGATCAATAACATATCATTTCGATTAATCCTAGAGTTAACGGAATTAATCGGAAATGCCGGATTGTCACTAATTGGCTACTTAGAACATTGTTGAACTAGATTAATCCTTTTGGGCCTCATAAATACAATTGGGCCTACCTTGGGCCTCATTGGGCCTACCTTGGTCTCATTGGGCCTACCTTGGCCTCATTGGGCCTACCTTGGACCTCATTGGGCCTACCTTGGCCTCATTGGGCCTACCTTGGCCTTTTTGGGCCTACTTCTATTCAATTGGGCCTCATAACATACAATTGGGCCTACGATGGTTAACGAGGTTAATTCGAAAATATCGGATTGTCACATCATCCCCTTGTTGAAAGAATTTTCGTCCCGAAAATTAGTAAATGTTAGGAGTAGTTAGGAAACTACTTACGAGTTTAAATTGTACGTGTTAGTGTGGTTTGATCATTCCGTGTGCTTGTGTGTACTCACACACAAAATCTAATGCTTGCAACATCACAACTAAGTGTGATCGTTCAATGTGACTGTTTGCGTGTACACTAGTTAGTTCACCTAACTGTGACTGTTTGTGTTTGATCATACTGTGCTGTGTAACCTCACACATAGTGAGTGTCTGTAACTGTTTGTACTATGCAACCCCGCACATAGCAAATTGTGTAACCAATCATGCATGTACTACCATAACATGTAACATATGAAATGTAGCACATAAAATGTATAAAATGTAATGTAGCACAAATGTTTGTAACAAAACCAATTGAATAAAGTGTTTGTGCTTACAGTTTGAAATTTGCAGTGTTGATGTGTGAAGCATCACGTCATCCCCTTGTTGAAGGAAATTTCGTCCCGAAATTTAGCGTGCGCTCTCAGTGTTTGTTGTTGTTGTTTTGAACAGATGAGGATACTTCTTCATCATTTGGTCTTCCCGTTCCCATGTGAATTCAGGACCACGTCTTGAATTCCACCGAACTTTGACTATCGGAATCTTGCTTTGCTTAAGTTGTTTGACCTCTCGGTCCATGATTTCTGCTGGTTCTTCAATGAATCGTAACTGTTCATCTACTTGTATTTCTTCCAACGGTACAATCAATGTCTCATCAGAAAGACATTTCTTTAAGTTCGATACGTGAAATACATCATGAACTCCACTGAGTTCATCCGGTAGTTTGAGTTGATACGCAACCGGACCAATCCTTTTCAGGATCTCAAAAGGTCCTACGTAACGTGGACTAAGCTTTCCGCGCTTGCCGAATCGTATCACACCTTTCCAGGGTGATACCTTTAGAAGAACTCGGTCTCCTACTTGGAATTCCAATGGTTTACGACGTTTGTCAGCATAACTCTTCTGTCGATCCCGGGCCGCTGCCATATGGTTCCGGATTTGTACTATCTTCTCTGTTGTCTCGTGCACTAATTCAGGACCTGTAATCTGACTGTCACCAATTTCAGCCCAACAAACTGGTGAACGACATTTGCGACCATACAAAGCTTCAAACGGTGCTGCCTGAATACTTGTATGATAACTATTGTTGTAAGAGAATTCCACTATGGTAAGTGATTTTCCCAGCTATCACCAAAGTCAATGACACAAGTTCGTAACATATCCTCGAGCGTTTGAATCGTACGTTCACTTTGACAGTCGGTCTGTGGATGATAGGCGGTACTCATATCCAAACGAGTTCCCAATGACTTATGGAGTGACTTCCAAAAGTTTGAAGTGAATCGAGCATCTCGATCTGATATGATAGAAATTGGCACGCCATGTCGTGCTACTACTTCCTTGATGTAAATACGAGTCAGTTTCTCCATCTTATCTGTTTCCTTGATTGCTAAGAAGTGTGCAGATTTCGTTAATCGATCGACAATTACCCATATCGTATCACAACCACTCGATGTACGGGGTAACTTAGTAATGAAGTCCATTGAAATCTGTTCCCATTTCCACATCGGTATCTCTGGTTATTGCAGTAAACCAGATGGTTTCTGATATTCCACTTTGACTTTCGAACAAGTCAAACATTTGCTAACGTATCTAGCAATGTCAGCCTTCATATGAGGCCACCAATACAGTGCCTTCAAATCATGATACATCTTGTCGGATCCCGGATGGACTGAATACTTGGACTTGTGTGCTTCGTCCATCACAAGTTCCCTTAAACCACCATGTAAAGGTATCCATAGTCGATTAATGAAATAATGAATTCCATCAGACTTGACATCCAATTGTGTTTCCATTCCTCGTAAGGATTCCTGTACCAAGTTTTCCTTTTTCAAGGCCTCGAGCTGAGCACTGCGTACCTTGTCAGGTAAGTCAGTATGTATTGTCATCATAAGTGCGCGAACCCGTCTTGTTGAAGTGTCTTTCCTGCTTAAAGCATCAGCTACCACATTAGCTTTTCCCGGGTGATACTTAATCGCGCATTCGTAGTCGTTCAACAACTCGACCCATCGTCGCTGTCTCATATTAAGCTCTTTTTCTGATCAAAGATGTGCTGCAAACTCTTATGATCAGTGTAAATGGTACATTTGGTTCCATATAAGTAATGCCTCCAAATTTTTAAAGCAAAAACCACTGCTCCTAATTCCAAGTCATGAGTAGTGTAATTCTTTTCGTGTGGTCGTAGCTGCCTTGAAGCATAAGCAATCACTTTATCACGTTGCATCAATACACATCCCAAACCCTGTGCAGATGCATCACAATACACCACAAAGTCTTCCGTCCCTTCTGGTAAGGACAGAATCGGTGCACTACAGAGTTTCTGTTTCAATAACTGGAATGCAGCTTCCTGTTTATCTGTCCAGTTATACTTCGTTCCTTTATGCGTAAGAGCTGTAAGTGGTTGAGCGATCTTTGAGAATCCCTCAATGAATCGTCGGTAATAACCCGCCAAACCAAGGAATTGTCGTACCTCAGTAGGAGATTTTGGTGCTTCCCAATTCTTAATCGCTTCAATCTTTGCTGGATCAACATGTATGCCCTTTTCATTGACTATATGACCCAAGAATTGTACTTCTCGCATCCAGAAATCACATTTCGAGAACTTAGCGTACAGTTGTTCCTGTTTCAGTAATTCCAACAGCAATCGAAGATGTTCAGCATGCTCCTCCTCGGTCTGAGAATAGATGAGAATGTCATCTATGAAAACAATGACAAACTTATCAAGATAAGGTTTACAAACACGATTCATGAGATCCATGAATACAGCTGGAGCGTTTGTCAACCCAAATGGCATGACCAAAAACTCATAATGGCCATAGCGCGTCCTGAATGCTGTCTTTGGAATATCCTCCTCTTGAACTCTTAGTTGATGATAACCCGATCTGAGATCAATCTTCGAGTAGTAGCTCGAACCTTGCAACTGATCAAACATATCGTCAATTCTAGGTAACGGATACCGGTTTTTGATAGTAACCTTGTTTAGTTCCCGGTAATCGATACACATACGGAAAGTTCCGTCCTTCTTCTTAACAAACAAAACTGGAGCTCCCCACGGTGAAAAACTAGGTCGTATGAAACCCTTATCCAACAACTCTTGCAATTGTGTAGATAATTCTTGCATCTCAGACGGTGCAAGTCGGTAAGGCGCCCTAGCTATTGGTGCTGCATCTGGTGTAAGGTCGATTCGAAATTCCACCTGTCTGATAGGCGGTAATCCCGGCAAGTCTTCTGGAAATACCTCCGGAAATTCACAGACTACTGGAATATCTTCAATCTTCTTCTCAGCTACCGGTTTTTCAGTTATAAATGCTATAACTGCCGTATGACCTTTACGCAGACATTTATGTGCTTTCATACAAGATATGAGACGTAGTGACGTACTGCTCTTCTCACCTTGTACATACAATGTCTCTCCATGCGGAAGAGGTATACGAACGATCTTTTCATGGCATACTATTTCCGCTTGGTGTTTGGACAACCAGTCCATGCCAATGACTACATCAAAACTTCCTAAAGTGATAGGCATAAGATCAATTTCCAATGCCTGACCCATCAAATCAAGTATACATCCCTTAAGGATTTGTTCACTTACAATTAACTTACCATCAGCTAATTCTACAGTGTATGGACTATCTAAGGCAGTGGGACTAACATTTAGCAACTTAGCAAGTGAACTAGATACAAAACTCCGATCGGCACCAGTGTCAAATAACATAGAGGCATAGTGATTATTTAAGAGGAACGTACCCGTAACAATGTTGGGATCCTCCCGTGCTTGACGTCCTCCAATCACAAACGCCCTGCCCCTAGCACCATTGTTGTTGTTATTATTGTTGTTATTGGTGCCGTTGCCGTTGCCATTGGCATTGTTATCCCCGCCTTTCTTGAGTTGTGGGCAATCCTTTTTAAAGTGCCCCATCTTACCACACTCAAAACAACCCTTCGGTGCGTTGTTCTGATTATTATTCAGATTGTTGGAATTGTTTTGCAGCTCCCCACGGCAATCCTTAGCTGCATGTCCAACTTTACCACACCGTTGGCACTTAACTTTATCACACTGATTACCCGCATGATGAAATCCACACTTATTGCACTTTGGGTGTTTACGAATATACCCCCTGATGATGACGACTATTGACCACTATTCGAATTGTGATAAGACTTGTTTGAATCCTGCCTTCGGTTCTGCTGAAACGGCTGTTGGTTGAAGTTCTTGGTGTTGCTGCTCTCCCACTTCCTTTTGTGGTCTCCCACCTTAGTAGCCGATGTCCGTTTAGGCAGAGTCCCTTGTAACACCGCCTGATCAGTCAGTTGATGCGCTAAACGAACAGCTTGTTGAATTGTTGTGGGATTTGCAGAAGTGACCAATCCCTGGATCTGAGGCACCAATCCCCCGATGTACCTCTCTATCCACTTGCTTGCGGGAGTAGCCATGTGAGGTAGAAGTCTGGCTAATTCATGAGATAGAGTCGTGTACTCCTCGATGTTGGACCCCTCCATCTTGAGGTGCCAATATTCCTCCTCTAATTTCTGCATCTCACTGCGAGGACAATACTCCTCCTGCAGCAAGGTCTTGACACCATTCCAGGTTAAGGCATTGGCCTCACCCAATCCCAGAGTCTGAACATTCGAGTTCCACCAAGTCAATGCCGGACCCTCCAATGTTCCCGTAGCATACTTTACTTTGCTCTCATCAGGACAGTTGCACATCTCAAACACTGATTCAGCCTTCTCAATCCATCGAAGGAGTCCAATGGCCCCCTCCGATCCTTTGAAGTTATGTGGCTTACAGTCCAAGAACATCTTGAACGTGCATGCCTGTGGATTCACCAATCCCCCAGCTGGACCATGTGGCCCTGTATTGTGTGTCTGAGCGTAGTTCGCGATAGCCTCCGCGACCCTGTTATTAATCAGCTCATTGAGCTCAGCAACTGTCATGTGAACGTTCCCCTCAGCCATTATCTTCCTAGTTAAAAGAAGTGTTAGAGCGTTATCAAAGTCCAATGTGAAACGTGTAACCAATACAACAAACATCAAACATGTAATGTAGAAATCAACACAACAGTTGTCAATAATAATAGTTTTCCAATAGATAGAAATCTGTTTTGAGTACAATACTTTCAAAATCAAACATAAGTTTTCAAACTTCTAATATAGGGACACAACCCGCCCCTAATAAGTTTAAATAAAATAAAGAAAATCAATCATCCTCAAAAGTGGATTCAGGATCAGAATCAACAGCTGGTGCTGGTTCCTCCCCTTCCTCCTCTTCATCCTCTTCATCCTCTTCTTCATTCTCCGAGACCACCAAGTCTTCCAAGGCTTCAAGTCTGCCTTCCAAAATCTCAGCTCGGTTCTCAGAAGCTTCGAGACGACCAGTCAAATGGATGATCTCATCTCGCATCGCATTAACCAGGTGAGCAATGTTATCTTGTCTTTCGTTTGCATCCCAGAGTTCCCGCACATTGTATTCAATCCTATCATTTGCCCAGTATAAATCCTCACGTAGTTTGGCAATCTCCTCAGAATCAGTCCGTTGCCTCTTAGGCTCAGGAATATCCAGTGCAGGTGGTGGATGGGTAGAAGGTCCCTCAGCAGGAATCTCCTGAGTACCCTCAACTGGCTCCTCCTCCGGATCCTCATCCGGGTCCTCATCCGGATCCTCCTCCGGATCCTCCTCTGGGTCCTCATCCGGATCCTCCTCCGAATCCTCCTCAGGGTCTGAGTCATCTCTCTCAGATGGTGGAGGAGATGGAATAGGTGGTGCTGGTGATGATGGTGGTGCTGGAACTACTGGCTCCTCATCCTCCGAATCATCAATGTATATATATGGTGCTGATGATGAAGATGCCATGCCTGTTACATAATACCATTTGTAAGTGCAGTGTCATGGAATGTGTAAGCAAGTCTATTAGATAATGCCATATGTAATTTCTAAGTGATATGTGTAAGTATGCGTGTCTAATGTCTAACAGTTATAGTCTACGTCTACAAATGCAAACCTAGTTCGCTATAACCAATGTCTCTGATACCAATCTGTCACACCCCCCCCCCAATTTTCAACTAACGGAATCATACCGTTTGGGAACGTGACAAACCAGGATCTCAGATCATTAGACATAACGAAGACCTCTATATGAATTTCAAAACATACTTTGGTCTAAAACTGTAACATCAAAGTTTTCAAAGTTTGCGGAAGCGTTTTAAAACAATAACAAATGTAAAAGTTAAATTACAAAACCAAAATCTCAAATGTTCAAATCCAAATAACTATAATGCAAACACATGCATGCGACTCGATCTCCTAGTCCATGCCTGCTTTCTTGTGTACCTTAGCGTCCTGAGAAAACATGTAAATCAAGTCAACACAAAGGTTGGTGCATTACACAGGTTTAAGCATTCACAAATGTTAAAACCACAGTTTGAATATAGAGTTTTGCAGATAACATAATCACACATTGCATAGTCATGATAGCTAGTCATATATACTATTTACATAAGTAGTCGACACCGAAGCTGACTAGTGCATGCTATCGCATGTTTTGCCTTGCCACTATTGTCTAGCACAAACAATAGTAATGAGTGTTTGGTCAGGCAAACACTTGCGTAGATCCCATCTACTAAGTGAGGTTTGTCAAACCTAATAGATCTATTTCCAACTACCACGCTTTGCGCTACGGCAAACTAAACGGTTCGAAGTGTAAGGACTTTTAAATGCTATGTTGTCACATAATGTAAACAGTTAACTCATGCAAGTGATATGTATCTAAAGTGTTTGTTGCACATGTTTTCTCCCCCCAAAACAGTTTAATATAAGAAAGGGGCCGTGTACGCACCTTTGATTGTTGCACAATGATCAAATACGTGAACTCGCGTAGATAATCCTCTTACGAAGGATCTGTGTTTAAACAATAACGTTGTGTTATTCGAGATGTCGTTTTGTGCTTGAAATCACATACGTGTCAACACACGTATGCTAGAGTGTTAGAAATGTGCATACGTAAATACGTGTGACTTTGAAATCGTTTAAATAAAATCATATCTGATTTTATTTAAATAACCGTAATTATACGCGATTTCGTTTCCGATCTAAAATATGAATTTTATTATTTCAAGGTGTTCGTATTCCCGTTACGGTTCCAACGCAACTCGAACGGACTAAATCGGAGTTGAAACGAACGATATATGATAAAACTACTAAAAATAGGTTTTAGTTCAAAAAAATGGTGAGGCATGGGGTAGAACCCATGCCCTCCCACACTCAACACACATTCCCTACCAGTCGCACCTGTTCAGCATTTGCAACAAGATTCCAAAATCAATTCCTTTAACCTTGAACTCACTGATTCCCTTTTGTTCTTTAACCGAGCCATATGAGTCCTGATTGACCCACGATCCGGCCTAGTTCGATCCCTAAACCTTAGGGGTTATGTTCTAATCACCCAACCGACTCCTTAGATGATTTTAATTTAAATTTTGACATAGATTCAATAGGTTAATCGATGCCAACCATTCTCGAACTCGATTTCGTTAACCACCAACTCAAAATCGTTAAATTCATTAATCTAAGTTCACAAATTCATATGGTTTTCATTGAAAAATCAATTTTCGAACCTCTCTGTGCTAATTAATTTCATTCCTAAACTCGATTTAACAGAAACCCCCAAATCGTTCTTAACAAGAACCCTAAAACTCGATCATGATCAATTCGCTATTTTAATCTTAAATTGAGATAGGTTTTACCATAAACGCACTACTCTGAATCTGCCTATACAATTTAATTTGTTTCTTAAACCGATTTTGATCGAAACCCCCAAATGACTTCCCAAGAAAAACCCTAGAAATCGAATCCATATGGTTCGTTATTACTAACAGAAATTAACACATGATTTACAATTAACAGAACATCATGAAGCTTTCTATGATATTCAATTTGGTTTTTAAAATCTTTTGAGCAATAACCCCCAAACCCGTTTATGCTTTGAACCCTAATAATCGAATTCAATCAATCCGATACTAGAACCACGAATTGTTATGGGGCTATGCTTAATCGGCATGTTTAGAGTGTGTAGAAACAATCACTTACTTGTTTTGAAACCCAATTGAGGTATCTATACTTTTAGATGTGTATTCGGCCGCACACGTATGACTCCGATGGTCTCCGATGCTATTCCGATCAAATTGATGTGGGTACTATGTTCAGAAAGTGCCGAATAGTATGTGTGTATGTAAACTTTGATCAATTGTGATCAATTATACCCAATTTCATACGGCTTTGTCATCCACTTCGACGGTTACGACTTTTGGGATGATTTTTGGTTTAATTCGATGAGTTAATGGTTCCATAACTGATGATAATTGATAATCATCATTAACATGACAGTTATGCATGTTAATTTCGATTGATTATAGTGATTTAATAGGAATTTCGAATTTTAAGTTGATAACTCATAAAATTTTGACTTTGCAAGTCAAAATTAACCATTACTTCTAATTTATAAATCTAATCCTTGAAATTAGAACACTTAGAACTTGATTTTTGATTAATCTTAACCCTTATAGATATTCTTGATCAATAACATATCATTTCGATTAATCCTAGAGTTAACGGAATTAATCGGAAATGCCGGATTGTCACTAATTGGCTACTTAGAACATTGTTGAACTAGATTAATCCTTTTGGGCCTCATATATACAATTGGGCCTACCTTGGGCCTCATTGGGCCTACCTTGGCCTCATTGGGCCTACCTTGGACCTCATTGGGCCTACCTTGGCCTCATAGGGCCTACCTTGGCCTCATTGGGCCTACTTCTATTCAATTGGGCCTCATAACATACAATTGGGCCTACGAGGGTTAACGAGGTTAATTCGAAACTATCGGATTGTCACATAGTTGGGGCGATGCGTCCGGGGTGTATGGCGGCTGAAAAACGAGTTTTAAGATCAGAACGCGTAAAAAACTTCAATTTTTCTTTAATTTCGATCTTTCACACTCAAAAACACCTCCCAAATCATATTTTCATCATCCAAACTCCATTTTGAAAGTTTCTAAACGTCCGGATCGTATCAAGGATCGTATCTACAAGTTCTGATCGTCATTTCTGTCAGAGATTTCTGTCAGATTAGGTAACGGTTCGTTTTTAACCTTCTAACATGATATTGATTGGTTATATCTTGATTTCAAACGTAATGATATAGTTAGGGTTGTTGATTATTGCCTAGATGATGGCTAGGAATGATTTATAAACTAAGTACTCGAACTGTTAACGGTCAAAGCCTTGTTTTGAGCCGTTATAATGTCCGATCATCATGAAACCCCGTTACGGATCACAATGATTTTAACCATTTAATTATAACAATGGTTGTGGTTGTTCTGATCATTCTTTGGAATGATCAATGACAAGGGTTAACTATTTCTAAACCTGGAATCCATTGAGAAACCGTTTTGGGGGCATAATCAACAACAATATTAACTTGGTTAATCTGGGAATGTCCTGATTAAACCAACAAGTTATAAGTCATTTAATAAGAACCTAAATCAGTATAGGTTCTCAGTTAACACATGTTGTAAGGTGTTTGAAATAAGAAAAGTTCTGAGAGTCAGATTAGGCTCAAGTAACTCATAGAACTCTAATGACATTCAGGTTTAGAGTTCAGGAACTAGTGATACGAGCGTTGTGCGCTGTCAATGATTTGAATCAGCTCAGGTGAGTTCACGAACCCCTTTTCTGTATTTTGGCTTTTGAACTCGGGGAATGAGAAAACATAAAAACTCATTTGAAACATCTTGATTATTGTACGTGAAGCTTTGAATAGATTTTGATACATTTTGTGAAACATGAAACCTGATTAGATCAGGTGGAACTCTGAAACGCTTTCGCTACATTTTGTGAAACATGAAACCTGATTTGATCAGGTGGAACTCTGAATCATGTGAAACGCTGAAACACTTTTGAAACATTTTGTGAAACACGAAAACGAAAGCGTTGTAAAACATTTGGTTGAAACACGTGACAGTGGGGCGAAACATATGACCAAACTTGTCATTATTTCACGGGTTACACATTTGTCGCTAAGTCCCCTATTCTGTAACCGTTAACCGTGGGGGGGGGGCGTGATTATTGAGAATAGATTCTATTTGTGATTGACAATCCTCGCCCGTAGTTCGTAACTAAAACCACGACTGGATGTCGAGCGGGCGCTCAATAAGGCTAAACGCACAATGTCTTGCGACAAGGACATTGGGAAGGGGCAAACACTGAACTCGTCAGCTCGGTTATGGGAGCCCTGGAGTTATAATTGGACTTTTGGTCTGAGACAGGACACGACATTGTTGGAAGGAACAATGTTCGCACTGGATACCAATGTTTTACACCCCGTTTGGGATATTAATATTTGTGAACTCTTTTTATGAAAACATTTGACTGATTTGGATACATTGTTTACATTTTGAAAGTTTTCTTTAATAGATAAACTTGCGAACTCACCAGCAATATGCTGATTGTTTTTAAAACCATGTTTTCTCAGATGCCTAAAGATACAGGGGGTGGAGCTGAAAGCTCAATTTTTGGAGACACATAGTAGAGTCTATGAGAACTAGACTCAACAGGGTGAAACCTAGTGAAAGATAGATGTGAAACCGTGAAAGTCACACCGTACGCCTCCGCAACGATCAGGGTGTGACAGTTTCCAACAAGTGCAGCCGTGGGTTTTCCTACGATTTGGTCATATGATGAGCTAGGACTCGTTCCTACAACATTTTGAGGTGTTTTTGTGAAGGTCCTACGGTGGGAGATGGTTTACAAACCGGTTTCTATGTGGGTTCCTGTAACATCAGTGCCGGACGCGTGCCGGGACGGTGATCGCAACAGTAAAACGTATACAGTAACTCAGGTACACATTACGTGAAACTATGTTTATACTATTGATGCATTATGATTATCATGAAACTATTAAACGATTGTCTGAATCTGACTGAAATCTTAGGATTTAACAGTCAGAAAACATGTCAGACAACACAGTGTTGAAACATAAACACTTGATGTGATATTATTTGGTGTAAACGTATGTGAGGTTAAACAAAACAAAACCTTAACGGTTATTATTACGGAATGCTAAACCGACGAATTATTCGTATAGGTGACGATCTGTACGAATGATTCTGAAAGTTTAACGTTTTGAAATAATGACTTAACAATAGAAAACAAGAATCAGAAAGCCAAACCATCAACGTGTTCGTTCGAATGACGATTCAAACGAATACGCGCGATGGCGACGCGATCTGACGAAATGAAAACGAATAACGATACGATCGATCATAAGTTAAGGAAATAAAATATTTCCTATTTTACAATTTTGAAACTCATCATAAAACAATATAAACTAAATTGTTTTAATAAATCATGAATCGGTTAATAAAACGTGTAAAATATTATAAATAATTAAATGCTACGATATTTAAAATAATTTCTGATAATATTTGTATTTTAAACATTCTAAAATAATTCCTTTTATTTAAATTCCGAAAAACACGCGTAACAATCCGGATACGCGACGAAGACGCGAACCGAGCAACTGAAACGAACCCGAACACCCCGGGGTATATAAACAACTAATGAAGCCATTTGTTTCATTTTTCACCAACCATCATTCTCTACACCAAAATTTTCGGCCACCACCCTTCACCACCATTAACCACCTTCCAAGCTTCATATCTCACTCGTTTGTGGACCAAATCGTGTGTTCTTGGTGTCCACGCGTAGCTCCCGACCTCCTCTACACGAAAGTACAACGGATCTAAGCCTATCACTACTGAAAATCGAGGTATAATGTCATGAAATGTCCAAAAAATAGGGTTTTCTTATGGTGCATCGACACACACATGTTAACCGGGTCTACAATCAAACTCACGCCACCTTCAACTTTGAATACAACTCCTAGTGTAACTCTAGCCTGAAACCCGTCGGTAAACGCATCAGATAGAAGATGACGAGGAGGTATAGCACATGTTCGTGCATGTGCTGCTCCAACCGAACCCATTGGGGGCGAGCCTTACTTGGCCGAACCTTGTGCAGGCCCAACGAACCCAAGTGTGCAAGCCCGCGAACCCTGGTGACTCAAGCACTCACATGCCGAACCCTTAGTGGTCAACGAACCCTCATGGAGGCTGCGAACCCACTGGATGCCTGAACCTTAGCCGAGCCTTTATAGGGAACGAACCATGGGCAGCAGCCGAACCCCCTCATCAACCGGCGAACCATATTGGAAGCTAAAGGTTGGCGAACCTATCTACTCAGGGGTAGCCGAACCTTTGCATCTGTACGAATCTCCACATCATTCACGAACCATTCATCCAAATGGCAGCCGAACCTTAGAGAGGATCCACGAACCCATGCATGTAAATCTACAGCCGAACCCTTCGTTCTTTATTAGCCAAACCATCTCCCTCACCTGGCCGAACCCTCGATCTATAGAGATCTTCCCTTGTAGAGCCGAACCCATCCTTGGAGCCGAACCTTGAGTCGCATGGGGACTAAGGTTCGCTGGAAATCACTTGTGACCATTCGGTCTAAAGCAGTTGGCTTGGCCCAAAGGTTTTTGGCCCATAAAACTTGATTCAGCCCACCACATGTAAACAATGCTACGGCCTAATGTTGATGTCAAGCCCATGTCAATTGGTTAGTCATTTCTCTGGTTAGTCTATGAGGTTCATCCTGGCCCATAAAGCCACGTACGGCCCAAGATGCTCCTATCGGCCCAATCATGTTGTATATTCGGCTCACTATTGTTAGAGTCCACTTGTTATTATTCCAACATAAACCCTTCGGCTCATTTGAATTACCTCGGTCCATTGCACGTAGTCGGCCCATAAACATACACACGATAGGCCCACTTATACACAAGGGGATCCAATGGGTTATCCGGCCCAACAAATAACAACAAATGATGAAACCAAATATTAAATTATTTATTGATGGTTGTGAAAGTGATGATAAAACATTTATGAAAAGACATGAAAATGCTTGGAGTTAGGATTGAAGGTTTTGACTTTTAAACTAAATTCTAAGTTGGGAAATTGTAAACCATAAAAGGGAATCAATGTTATTTTATGAAATATGACAAATCGGGACGGATAACAAATAAGACTCGCGAGTGTTAGTTAACTTTAGGACTAACATTTACACGCGCACTAATCATTGCAAACAAATACTCATGAACTACAAACACTATGAAATCAATACAGGATTGTGAACATTACAACAAAGGGCAAACAAAGAGCGAGCGTGTTCTTGTTTTACATAGTCAACTACCAAGGACACAAGGTGAGTTCATTTGTCCCTTTTCAAACTTATTTGTTTTACTTCGGGACTGAGAAGCATGTTAAACATTTTCATATAATTATTGAAAGATTGTTTAATGCTTTAAACTTAAACATGGTACTTATGTTGAAACTTATGATTGAAACTTAGTATTCTTTGAAAAACAGTAGACTTGAAACGTGTACATTAAACTTGTAGCTTGAAACCATATGTTAGATGTTTATGAGACTTGATGCTTATACTTGTGAAACTTAATACTTTAGACATAAGACTTGAGACTTATACCTGTGAAACTTTATACTTTAGACATGAGACTTGAGACTTATACTTGTGAAACTTTATACTTTAAACATGAGGCATGAGACTTATACTTGTGAAACTTTATACGTTAAACATGAGACTTGAGGTCTGTACTTGTGAAACTTTATACTTTAAACAATGTGTGAGACTTGATACAAACTTACGGAATTCATGATGAAACATTGTGTGAACACTTGAAACTTTATGCTTGAAACTACTACTTGCGCATGAAACATGGTACATATATCTAATCATAGGTTACGTAATGGGTAAACTACTGGTAATCCAGAGCTTGTACCTATGGATTAAGATATATGAAAAACATAAACGTATCGAGACTAAGCTATTACCTATATAAGAGACATGTAATTGCTAAACTACTGGTAGTCCAGAGCTTTTGGTCTGCTTATATGAGGTATGTAATTGCTAAACATAAACATTACGATGCTAAGCTATTATCTATATAAGAGACATGTAATGGCTAAACTACTGGTAATCCAGAGCTTTTGTCTGCTTATATGAGATATGTAATTGCTGGAATTACTTGTGTATGCATGGCTTGTGTCTATGTATGAGATATGTAATTGCTAAACTACTGGTAAACCAGAGCTTTTATCTTGTATAGGAGACACGTAATCGCGAGACTAAGCTTAACTAATCTGTGAGCTACGTAATTGCTAAACGACTGCTAGTGCAGAGCTTGTACTCACGTATGGGATTAGGGACAGCTAAACTATGTGCGTGTGAAACTTGATGCTTGATAAACATACATTAAAACTAACACTTGTAAACAATATAGACTTGTAAACTTTGAAACAGACCACAAAAGCTTTGATGAGGAATGGGTTGATTGGTAGGTAAAATGCTTAATTATTATTAACAACAGTGGCATATCTGGATTAGTATGTGGTGGGATGTTGGCTAGGGCTTGTCCCTTACATATGCCCTATATATAAGCATACCGATGTGGATATTACATGTGGAGTTAATGAGGTTAAGGTTTTACCGAAGGAGGTTTGTTAAGACTATTTTAAACTTATAAACTTTATGAACTCACCAACCATTGTGTTGACATTGTTTTCTTACATGCATTCTCAGGTGATGAACAGGTTTAATCTAAGGCTTTTGGATTGCATACTAGGCGGCCCAGATAGAGGACCTAGTAGACTTTTGTGAAGCACATCTTTTGTTGACAATACACATTATTTTTGATATCTTGCACACATACAAGATATAAACATGTTATTCTTTTGATAGGTTTACTTAGTTAAATTGCAGAACATTGATAATGTAATTTAACTTTGTAATCCTAGTTATCATTGATTGTGCTTTAGTTATTCTTAAACATTGACGCTATGCAAACAATCTGAACATCTTGATTATCATCCACGATATCACGCCCCGGGAACCTTCCGCCCGACGGGGACTCCGATCCAACCTCGCCGGCTCGGGGTGTGACAGTTCCAAACTAGGGTTTTTAAACCCTCAAAACCGAACATAACTTCGTGATTTTACCTCAAATAAGTGGATAAAAACTTGGATCCCTTGTACTTTCATGATTTACGAATGATGGTGGTCGTTTAGACACCAAAATGGGTTGATTTGATGAAGAAATGAAGAAGATGAGATGTGGGTTTCTAGAGAGAGAAAGAAGAGAGAGAGTGGGACGAGTTTGGGGTTTTGAATCTGGTTGGTTGTGGTGGGTAAGGCCTTGAATGCCTCATTAAATGAGGTGAATATACCCGGTTTCGTTCGGGTTTGTTTGGTTTCGCGAGGTTTCGCGAAACGTCGGTTTCTCGTCGTTTTCGTAACGACACGATCCGGTTTTTAAAAATAGAACTTATAAAATTATTTTAGATTGTGATTCCTAATAAATTAACTAAATATCTTCTATTTATTTTAAATTTTCAGAAATATTTAATTTACGGTTTAAAATCGAATCGTACGGTCGTCGCGCGTATTCGTTCGAATCGTCACCCGTACGAACACGGCGATAACTATACTTTTCAATATGGTTTTCTAATTATTGGGTATCATTTAGAACGTTAAACTTTCAGATTTATTCGTACAGATCGTCACCTATACGAATAATCCGTCGGTTTAGCATTCACGTAACGACATTCGTATTGTTTTGTTCAGTAAAGCCTCACATACGTTTATACGTAATAAGATCCTACCAAGTAATCAGATGATGGTTATGTGTTGCTAGATAATATATCTGACTGATGAACCATGTTTTCTGAGTTTTGTTTCCGAATTGAATCTGAAATGTGCTATGATAACATGTAATGACAATGACATATAAATGATAACTGAAATGTGTACCTGATTACTGTTCACGTACTGTAGAGATCACTGTTCCGGCACTAATGTTACGGTCTCCCCTTATTAGAGAAATTTCGTCTCGATCTTCCGTTCCTTCTTTGATTGTTCGGTGATAAGAGCTAAGATAGCCGTGTATCCTTTCCTCAAATATTTATTTGCCTTCATGTAAGACATGATGTTTAATGGTATTCCGCGCCGTTCCCCTTGAATTGAAATCTGCTCTCCACTTGGCAATGTAATTCGCACGATCTTCTCATTACACACGATCTCAGCGTGGTTTGCAGATAGCCAATCCATTCCAATCACCACGTCGAAGCTCCCGAGTGTTACTGGCATCAAGTCAATCATCAGCTGATGGTTTGCTAGTGTCAAAACACACCCCTTGAGGATGTGTTGTGTTTCAATCAGCTTGCCGTCCGCTAACTCTACGGTGTACTTATAGTCGAGTGGTGTTGGTGTCATATTAAGTAATCTGCTAAAGTCACTAGAGATAAAACTCCTATCGGCACCGGTATCAAATAATATACTAGCATAGACATTATTTAAAAGAAACGTACCGGTGACGACATTGGGGTCATCTTTAGCTTTGCCCGATCCAATCACGATTGCTCTTCCCCTTGTCGGGTTGCCTCCAGTGTTCTTGTTTTGTGGGCAATCTCGGCGCATATGCCCTGGCTTCCCGCAAGTGAAGCATCCTTTTAAGGTGTCATTTTTGTTGAGATTTGGATTGGGGTTTGATCGGCATTCTTTAGTCAGATGTCCATTTCTGCCACAGTTAGTGCACTTGCCCTTTTTGCATGGGCCAAAATGATGATAGTTGCAGATGTTGCATTTTGGGCTGTTGCCCTGATATCCTCCCTTACCTTGAGTGTTCGGTTGGGTGGCAGTGAAAACCTTGGCAGGTGCAGGCCGGTGTTGGGTCGGTTGCTGAGGTGAGAAGGTGCGGTTGTTGCTGGGCTCCCACTTTCGCTTGGGTTCTTGGGGTTTCAGATGTTCACCCCTTTTAGGTAGCTTTCCCTGGGCTACTGCCTGATCAGTCAGTTTGTGTGCCAAACAAATCAGTGGTTGGATGGTGGTGCGATCGGAAGCAGTCACCGTACTCTGAATCTGCTCCGGCAATCCACTAATGAATTGTTCAATCTTCTTGTACTCCGGCGTTACCATTGCCGGGCATAGCTTGCACAGCTCGTGAAACCGAGTACAGTATTTCTCGATTTCAGATCCCACCATCTTGTGCACCCAAAATTCTTCCTCAAGCTTTCTGATTTCGTCCCTAGGACAGTATTCTTCGTGCAACATCCTGGTGAAGTTGTCCCATGGAATGGAGTTTGCAGTTTCAAGTCCAAAGGTTTGGACATGTGTGTTCCACCATGTGAGGGCTGGTCCCTCCAGAGTTCCGGTGGCATATTTTACTCGATTTTCATCCGAGCATTCAGACATAGAGAAGACTGACTCCAGCTTCTCGATCCAGCGAAGCAGTCCCACTGCTCCCTCGGTACCCTGGAATTTGTGAGGATGGCAACTCAGGAACGCTTTAAACGAACATCCCTTTGCTACACTCCCATGAGATCCTGCGCATCGGTGTTCCATGTAACGCGTTAGTGTCTATACTAAGTTAATCGGGTTAGGTTGGGGTTAGTACCGTTGTTGGTGCCACTAGTCTCGCTAGCAAGTCGGTTTGCTTCGTAATTCGCAAGTACCTTGTTGAACTTACGTTCAACCATCATGTCGATCCTTGCCTTTTCGGCCTTGCGTTTGAGTTTGCGGGCATTGGGTCCTCGTTCAGACATGATTCTATATGGAAAGGTTAGGATGTTAGTTAGCATAAGTTAGAGTGTTAGTCAATTGTTAGGTCAGATGTCATGTTAACAATAGTCATAGCCATGATATTTATATAAGCAACAAAGTAAAGCATCTTTCCATTAATGATAATAAGTTTGTGTACAATATTTTCCAAAAGAGATGCTACAAAATTTGCACGAGCACATCCCGCTCGGCTAAGTGATACAAAAGTAGAATACTGAAATAGAAATCCTAACTAGACAATCGTGGAGTGTGAATCTCCACTATCAGCAGGGCCATCATCGTCCTCCTCATCAGGATCCTCGTCTGGATCCTCGTCAAAATCTTCCTCTTCGAGATCCTCCGGCTCGAATTGGGGTTCTGGCTCAGGCTGTGGCTCCACTATGAACTGTCCGACCCATGCATTTAGCATGGCATCGCTTGCCTGGATCATGGCAAGATTCTCCTCGTTGGCGTCCTCCACAGCTGCTAATCGTCCAGCGTGTCCATGTGTCACTGCGGCTAAGAAATCCTGTTGCTCCTCGAGCAACGTAGTCCTATCATGGATGTCTGTGACCTCAGTAGTGACCTCCCCCTGTCGCTGGATCACATCCTGAGTCCTAGCGACCAAATCATCCTGCGTCCCTTCCACGCGTGCGAGTCTCTCCTCCAAGTTATCTACGTGTTTCTGGAGATGCTGACTATGCTCCAAGAGATCCCTAAACCCATCGGTCATTACCCGTAGCTGACAGGATTCTCGTCTGTAACGCGAGGTCAATGCGGCGAATGCCTGTTCCATGGGCATGCCAATCGGTGGTAGGGGTGGTCCAGTAGATGCGTCACCTAACAAAGGCAACTTGGGTACTCTCTCTTCCCTCGCCCAAACAGCAAGGGTAGTAGGGTACCAGTCCCATGGTCCCCTGCTGCTCGAGGGTCGAAGCCTCTTGGACTCCTGAGCATATACTTGCTCCACTATGTCCTGGATCTTCTGTTTGTCCTCCTCGGTAAGCTCATACTCATACGGGCGCTTCCTCGGGTCCTTCTCGTTCTGATCTTTGTTGTTGTCCATTCCTGCGTTTAAGTCAAGTAAGTAACAATATACGATAACAAACATTTATGGTTATGCAATTTCTAGTCTAGTGTCTAGTGTAGAGCAGTGGCTATAGTCTAAGTTTACTAAATGCAAACCTAATTCCCTATAACCAAGGCTCTGATACCAGTCTGTCACACCCCCAAATTCCCACTCTTGGTGTCAGTCCACGTGGGTGTGACGTGGCCAGGATCACAGCTCATGGTCATATAGAACGACTCTATATGAGTTACACAGTCACACAAATTTGTAAAATAACATAGTTTCATTCAATAAGCAGCGGAAAATGTTCAACATCATAAGTAAATAAGTTTGCAGCGGAAAGTAAATTGTTTAACAGACACTACATTGTTCAAATTGGTTTAACACCAACAAATGCACACACAAGCCTAGGACATGAGTCTATATGCCATTCAGACTCCTTAATGCTTCCTTGAGTGCGTCCTAGCGTGTGCTCCATTAATTACCTGAGAATACATGCGAAAAGTGTCAACTAAAAAGTTGGTGAGTTCACAGGTTTTTGACAGACTGAAAGGTAAACAGACATATACTGGGTATGTTAAGTTTTGTTGTTGGATACTACGATCCGTGGAGTGTGTCAGTTCATCTTACCGAAACTCGACTGTTTCCGTTTGCCTCCGCGGGTCATCGCTGAACCCGACATCAACATCGAAATTACACTCGTTATGACCTCCAGTCAACATTGGTGCCGAGTGGGGCTAGTCAAACCCAGTAGTACTACGTAATTACGACTCGTTTGTTTACACAACTAACGGTAAGGATAAGTGAGGACTTTAAGCGATAATAGTTACACTCGAAAATGATTTTCACAACATACCAGTCATATATCTAAAACAGTTGCATTGTATTCTCACCCCAATAGTTTAGCAAAAGCAGTTAAAGAGTAAAAGTGGGGCCGTAAACTCACCTGAGTTTGGCAGAGTGTTCGTACAAGAACTGTGTAGCTCGCCGGCTAGTTGTTACCTATATCATATAGGTGTTATAAGTTTGTATTCACAAATGTGAGTCTCACATAACCGTGTTTGAGTTCAACAACTCCGAGTTGTTTTGTGGGTCGCGTTGACCGTGTTTGACCGTGTTGACCTAACGACCCGTTGGTGACTGTTTTGGATCAAGTGTTCGTGTAATGTGCGGTTTTGTGTCGTGTGAAGTGTACGGATACCAGTAGTCATTTTTGTGAGGAAACTTACTTTATAGTAAGTTTCTATTTCAGAATAGTTTTCACATTAGGCAAGTCATACAAGAAATCATATTCCGATTATTCTATCATGCATATTTATCCTAAATGAGCATGTTATCACATAGCACATAGTTACACATAGTCGGTTTAGCATAGTTTGCGCGTAAAAGTTTCTATAATCAGAAAGTTACAAAATAAGCATGTGTCACCAAGTCTAACTAACCATCTCATCTTAATATCGTCATCCTAGTTCAAAATAACCGTTAACTCGTATTTATTACAACAAATATGTCATCATTTATAGACTTTGTGAAATAAAATTACTATTTACGGTACTATTCATAAAAATCATACATTTGATGATTTTAACAATTTTAACACATCAATAACCATCCTTTTAGTTTCTAAACACCATTTTGAACATAACTTATAGATCTGAACACATGCATTAGGCCATTTCATCATAAATCAATATTTCATGATATCAAAGTTACCACAATTTGTAAAAATCACATTTTTGACATATCTTGATATTCATAACACTTCTCGATCTTATAAATCATATCCAATATAATACCCAATAACATGTCAATATCAAACTTCATGTAACTCCACCTAGATCATACATGCATGTTGCTAGAACCATCATTTTGATTAATGTAACCATCCTATCATAACAACATCATCATGGAATGTAAAATATCTCATATTAACATCATAGATCATCAATATTCATACTCAAATCAACAAACCCAGATTCAAAGTGATAGAAATTCGTGTATGTGAAGCTCATGCATTGGTATGTGTGTGTGTGTGTGAGCTTGCATGTGTGTGTAATGGTGTTTTTAGACCACAAGGGTGCTAGAACTACCTTCCAAAGCTTCAAAATGTGGCTAAGCTAGCTTTGATCACGAGAGGAAATGGAATGTGGTGTTCTTGAAGCTCCTTTGTGCCTCAAACCTTCAAGATCTTCAAGAACAAGCTTCCCAAGCTTCAAATCTCCCAACAATGGCTTCCAAGACTTCCAATAAGTGTGATGTGGTGTTGTGGTAGTGAAATCAGACGTTTTTGGGGCATTAAATAGAGGAGTTTACGTATGGGATTGGGTAAAAGAAGTATGGTGTGGTAATCATGAGATTTACAAAATTTTTAAGTGTCAGACACCCCAGGCATATCGCCTGACGAGTGCCATCAATGTCAGGCGTTACGCGCGAGGCAGCCGGATGAGAGGCGTCCCTCCTCATCCGCGCGTATCGCCTGAGGGGGATCTTCGGGTCAGACGTACCGCCTGGACCCTGGATCCGGCCCAATTTGACCCATTTTTATGTTTCGGCCTATTTTTCGCGTATTTCTCGATTATGGACATCGTTTCGAGACATATGAACATCGTTTTACCTATTTTAGGTTCCCTAGAACCTAAGTGTGGTGTATGTGGACTGTGGTTTGATAATTTCACCAACGTTCGTTATTCAAGACACGAGCGAGTATTGTGCGATAATTCCTCGAATTATCGATGTGTTCGAACTGTTGTGTCACGTGTCACACTAAATACCATTATTCTAGTGCCACGTATGAAATAATAACACACATTATTATTAAAGATAAAGTTAACGCTGACCTGGAATTTGCGAGGTGTCACATCATCCCCCAGTTAATAGGAATTTCGTCCCAAAATTCAATTCATGTTGCTGGTGTTAGTCTAGTTGGAGAATAGGTGAGGGTATTTCTGTTTCATCTGGTCCTCCCGTTCCCAGGTGTATTCCGGTCCTCGCCGTGAGTTCCAACGAACTTTCACAATTGGTATTTTACTGAGTTTCAACTTCTTGATTTCCCGATCCATGATTTCCACCGGTTCCTCAACGAAGTGAAGTTGTTCATCAATCTGGATTTCCTCCAAAGGAATTGTGAGCGTCTCGTCTGATAAGCATTTCTTGAGGTTCGAAACATGAAACACATTGTGTACGCTACTCAATTCATGTGGTAGCTGTAGTTCGTAAGCTACGGGGCCTACCTGTTTAATGATTTCAAATGGTCCGATATAACGAGGATTTAACTTTCCCCGCTTCCCGAATCGGATCACTCCCTTCCAAGGTGAGACTTTAAGAAGTACTCGGTCTCCCACTTGGAATTCCAAAGGCTTGCGCCTTTTATCGGCATAGCTTTTCTGTCGATCCCGAGCTGCTGCCATTCGGTTACGTATCTGCACGATCTTTTCAGTTGTTTCGTGCACGAGCTCAGGTCCGGTCAGTTGGCTTTCACCAACTTCTGCCCAACAAAGTGGTGATCTGCATTTACGTCCATAAAGTGCCTCAAAAGGTGCAGCTCCGATGCTGGTGTGATAACTGTTATTGTAAGAGAACTCCACCAAAGGTAGGTGAGTCTCCCAGCTGTTACCGAAGTCAATCACACAGGCCCGAAGCATGTCTTCTAGGGTTTGGATGGTTCGTTCACTCTGACCATCCGTCTGTGGATGATAAGCAGTGCTCATATCCAATCTCGTCCCAAGTGCCTTGTGTAAGGACTTCCAAAAATGTGCCGTGAAACGGCTGTCTCGGTCAGATATAATAGAGATTGGGACTCCGTGTCTGGATACGATTTCCTTCAAGTAGATTCGGGTTAACTTTTCCAACTTATCAGTTTCCTTAATCGGCAGGAAGTGTGCCGATTTTGTGAGTCGGTCTACGATAACCCAGATGGTATCGCAACCACTTGCTGTCTTTGGCAGCTTGGTGATAAAATCCATGGATATCTGTTCCCATTTCCATACTGGAATTTCTGGCTGTTGGAGTAACCCTGACGGTTTCTGATATTCGACCTTAACTTTGGAGCAAGTCAGACACTTACTCACATAGGTTGCAATTTTCGATTTCATGTTAGGCCACCAATAAGTTGCCTTTAGGTCGTGGTACATCTTGTCAGAACCTGGATGTACTGAGTATCGACTCTTGTGAGCTTCATCCATCACTATTTCCCTTAATCCTCCGTAGCGTGGAATCCAGATTCGATCCATCAAATAGTAAGCTATGTCGTCTTTCTGTTTCATCTGTTTATCCATTCCTCGCATGGCCTCGAGAGTGAGGTTTTCAGTTTTCAAAGCTTCTTGCTGTGCATTCCGGATTTGGTTAGGTAACTCAGAATGAATAGTAAGTTGTAACGCACGTACGCGTTTAGTTGTCTCTTTTCGGCTCAGTGCATCGGCCACTACATTAGCCTTACCGAGATGATACTTGATTGCACAGTCATAATCACCTATCAGTTCGACCCATCTGCGTTGTCTCATGTTCAGTTCCTTTTGATCGAAAATGTGTTGTAGGCTCTTATGGTCTGTGAATATCGTACACTTAGTACCATACAGATAGTGTCGCCAGATTTTCAATGCGAACACTACGGCTCCCAACTCTAAGTCGTGAGTTGTGTAGTTCTTTTAATGCACTTTCAATTGTCGTGACGCATAGGCTATAACTTTCTCGCGTTGCATCAGCACACAACCGAGTCCTTGCTTCGATGCATCACAGTATACCACAAAATCTTCACACCCGTCTGGTAGCGATAGAATCGGAGCACTGCACAATTTCTGCTTCAACAAGTCGAAAGCAGCTCCTTGTTTCTCTCCCCATTCGAATTTCTTGTCTTTGTGCGAAAGGGAAGTCAATGATTGTGCGATCTTCGAGAATCCCTCGATAAACCGCCTGTAGTATCCGGCCAATCCTAAGAACTGCCGCACCTCAGTTGGAGTCTTAGGTGCTGCCCAATTCTTGATTGCCTCAATCTTGGCTGGGTCTACGTGTATTCCCTTCTCATTTACCACGTGCCCAAGAAACTGAACTTCGCGAATCCAAAAATCGCATTTGGAAAGCTTCGCGTATAGTTGTTCCTTCTTTAGTAGTTCCAAGACACGTCTTAAGTGATCGGCATGTTCTTCTTGAGTCTTGGAATAAATCAGGATATCGTCTATGAACACGATTACGAATTTGTCCAGATACGGCTTACACACTCGATTCATGAGATCCATGAATACTGCCGGTGCGTTGGTCAGCCCGAAAGGCATGACTAGAAATTCGTAATGTCCATACCGTGTTCTGAAGGCTGTCTTTGGTACATCTTCCTCCTGTATTCTAAGTTGATGGTAACCGGATCTTAAATCAATTTTCGAATAGTAGCTTGACCCTTGTAACTGATCAAACAGATCGTCTATTCGAGGTAATGGATATCGGTTCTTGATCGTTACCATGTTCAGTTCTCGGTAATCTATACACATACGGAATGAACCGTCTTTCTTCTTCACAAACAAGACCGGTGCTCCCCAAGGTGAGAAGCTCGGTCGGATAAATCCTTTATCCAACAACTCCTGAAGTTGATTGGATAGTTCTTGCATTTCAGTAGGAGCCAATCGGTATGGTGCCTTAGCTATCGGTGCTGCTCCTGGTGTTAGATCTATCTGAAACTCCACTTGTCGTGCTGGTGGTAGTCCCGGTAGATCGTCAGGAAAGACTTCCGAATAATCGCGAACAATAGCGATGTCCTCGATCTTCCGTTCCTTCTTTGATTGTTCGGTGATAAGAGCTAAGATAGCCGTGTATCCTTTCCTCAAATATTTATTTGCCTTCATGTAAGACATGATGTTTAATGGTATTCCGCGCTGTTCCCCTTGAATTGAAATCTGCTCTCCACTTGGCAATGTAATTCGCACGATCTTCTCATTACACACGATCTCAGCGTGGTTTGCAGATAGCCAATCCATTCCAATCACCACGTCGAAGCTCCCGAGTGTTACTGGCATCAAGTCAATCATCAGCTGATGGTTTGCTAGTGTCGAAACACACCCCTTGAGGATGTGTTGTGTTTCAATCAGCTTGCCGTCCGCTAACTCTACGGTGTACTTATAGTCGAGTGGTGTTGGTGTCATATTAAGTAATCTGCTAAAGTCACTAGAGATAAAACTCCTATCGGCACCAGTATCAAATAATATACTAGCATAGACATTATTTAAAAGAAACGTACCGGTGACGACATTGGGGTCATCTTTAGCTTCGCCCGATCCAATCACGAATGCTCTTCCCCTTGTCGGGTTGCCTCCAGTGTTCTGGTTTTGTGGGCAATCTCGGCGCATATGCCCTGGCTTCCCGCAAGTGAAGCATCCTTTTAAGGTGTCATTTTTGTTGAGATTTGGATTGGGGTTTGATAGGCATTCTTTAGCCAAATGTCCATTTCTGCCACAGTTGGTGCACTTGCCCTTTTTGCATGGGCCAAAATGATGATAGTTGCAGATGTTGCATTTTGGGCTGTTGCCCTGATATCCTCCCTTACCTTGAGTGTTCGGTTGGGTGGCAGTGAAAACCTTGGCAGGTGCAGGCCGGTGTTGGGTCGGTTGCTGAGGTGAGAAGGTGCGGTTGTTGCTGGGCTCCCACTTTCGCTTGGGTTCTTGGGGTTTCAGATGTTCACCCCTTTTAGGTAGCTTTCCCTGGGCTACTGCCTGATCAGTCAGTTTGTGTGCCAAACGAATCAGTGGTTGGATGGTGGTGCGATCGGAAGCAGTCACCGTACTCTGAATCTGCTCCGGCAATCCACTAATGAATTGTTCAATCTTCTTGTACTCCGGCGTTACCATTGCCGGGCATAGCTTGCACAGCTCGTGAAACCGAGTACAGTATTTCTCGATTTCAGATCCCACCATCTTGTGCACCCAAAATTCTTCCTCAAGCTTTCTGATTTCGTCCCTAGGACAGTATTCTTCGTGCAACATCCTGGTGAAGTTGTCCCATGGAATGGAGTTTGCAGTTTCAAGTCCAAAGGTTTGGACATGTGTGTTCCACCATGTGAGGGCTGGTCCCTCCAGAGTTCCGGTGGCATATTTTACTCGATTTTCATCCGAGCATTCAGACATAGAGAAGACTGACTCCAGCTTCTCGATCCAGCGAAGCAGTCCCACTGCTCCCTCGGTACCCTGGAATTTGTGAGGATGGCAACTCAGGAACGCTTTAAACGAACACCCCTTTGCTACACTCCCATGAGATCCTGCGCATCGGTGTTCCATGTAACGCGTTAGTGTCTATACTAAGTTAATCGGGTTAGGTTGGGGTTAGTACCGTTGTTGGTGCCACTAGTCTCGCTAGCAAGTCGGTTTGCTTCGTAATTCGCAAGTACCTTGTTGAACTTACGTTCAACCATCATGTCGATCCTTGCCTTTTCGGCCTTGCGTTCGAGTTTGCGGGCATTGGGTCCTCGTTCAGACATGATTCTATATGGAAAGGTTAGGATGTTAGTTAGCATAAGTTAGAGTGTTAGTCAATTGTTAGGTCAGATGTCATGTTAACAATAGTCATAGCCATGATATTTATATAAGCAACAAAGTAAAGCATCTTTCCATTAATGATAATAAGTTTGTGTACAATATTTTCCAAAAGTGATGCTACAAAATTTGCACGAGCACATCCCGCTCGGCTAAGTGATACAAAAGTAGAATACTGAAATAGAAATCCTAACTAGACAATCGTGGAGTGTGAATCTCCACTATCAGCAGGGCCATCATCGTCCTCCTCATCAGGATCCTCGTCTGGATCCTCGTCAAAATCTTCCTCTTCGAGATCCTCCGGCTCGAATTGGGGTTCTGGCTCAGGCTGTGGCTCCACTATGAACTGTCCGACCCATGCATTTAGCATGGCATCGCTTGCCTGGATCATGGCAAGATTCTCCTCGTTGGCGTCCTCCACAGCTGCTAATCGTCCAGCGTGTCCATGTGTCACTGCGGCTAAGAAATCCTGTTGCTCCTCGAGCAACGTAGTCCTATCATGGATGTCTGTGACCTCAGTAGTGACCTCCCCCTGTCGCTGGATCACATCCTGAGTCCTAGCGACCAAATCATCCTGCGTCCCTTCCACGCGTGCGAGTCTCTCCTCCAAGTTATCAACTCGTTTCTGGAGATGCTGACTATGCTCCAAGAGATCCCTAAACCCATCGGTCATTACCCGTAGCTGACAGGATTCTCGTCTGTAACGCGAGGTCAATGCGGCGAATGCCTGTTCCATGGGCATGCCAATCGGTGGTAGGGGTGGTCCAGTAGATGCGTCACCTAACAAAGGCAACTTGGGTACTCTCTCTTCCCTCGCCCAAACAGCAAGGGTAGTAGGGTACCAGTCCCATGGTCCCCTGCTGCTCGAGGGTCGAAGCCTCTTGGACTCCTGAGCATATACTTGCTCCACTATGTCCTGGATCTTCTGTTTGTCCTCCTCGGTAAGCTCATACTCATACGGGCGCTTCCTCGGGTCCTTCTCGTTCTGATCTTTGTTGTTGTCCATTCCTGCGTTTAAGTCAAGTAAGTAACAATATACGATAACAAACATTTATGGTTATGCAATTTCTAGTCTAGTGTCTAGTGTAGAGCAGTGGCTATAGTCTAAGTTTACTAAATGCAAACCTAATTCCCTATAACCAAGGCTCTGATACCAGTCTGTCACACCCCCAAATTCCCACTCTTGGTGTCAGTCCACGTGGGTGTGACGTGGCCAGGATCACAGCTCATGGTCATATAGAACGACTCTATATGAGTTACACAGTCACACAAATTTGTAAAATAACATAGTTTCATTCAATAAGCAGCGGAAAATGTTCAACATCATAAGTAAATAAGTTTGCAGCGGAAAGTAAATTGTTTAACAGACACTACATTGTTCAAATTGGTTTAACACCAACAAATGCACACACAAGCCTAGGACATGAGTCTATATGCCATTCAGACTCCTTAATGCTTCCTTGAGTGCGTCCTAGCGTGTGCTCCATTAATTACCTGAGAATACATGCGAAAAGTGTCAACTAAAAAGTTGGTGAGTTCACAGGTTTTGACAGACTGAAAGGTAAACAGACATATACTGGGTATGTTAAGTTTTGTTGTTGGATACTACGATCCGTGGAGTGTGTCAGTTCATCTTACCGAAACTCGACTGTTTCCGTTTGCCTCCGCGGGTCATCGCTGAACCCGACATCAACATCGAAATTACACTCGTTATGACCTCCAGTCAACATTGGTGCCGAGTGGGGCTAGTCAAACCCAGTAGTACTACGTAATTACGACTCGTTTGTTTACACAACTAACGGTAAGGATAAGTGAGGACTTTAAGCGATAATAGTTACACTCGAAAATGATTTTCACAACATACCAGTCATATATCTAAAACAGTTGCATTGTATTCTCACCCCAATAGTTTAGCAAAAGCAGTTAAAGAGTAAAAGTGGGGCCGTAAACTCACCTGAGTTTGGCAGAGTGTTCGTACAAGAACTGTGTAGCTCGCCGGCTAGTTGTTACCTATATCATATAGGTGTTATAAGTTTGTATTCACAAATGTGAGTCTCACATAACCGTGTTTGAGTTCAACAACTCCGAGTTGTTTTGTGGGTCGCGTTGACCGTGTTTGACCGTGTTGACCTAACGACCCGTTGGTGACTGTTTTGGATCAAGTGTTCGTGTAATGTGCGGTTTTGTGTCGTGTGAAGTGTACGGATACCAGTAGTCATTTTTGTGAGGAAACTTACTTTATAGTAAGTTTCTATTTCAGAATAGTTTTCACATTAGGCAAGTCATACAAGAAATCATATTCCGATTATTCTATCATGCATATTTATCCTAAATGAGCATGTTATCACATAGCACATAGTTACACATAGTCGGTTTAGCATAGTTTGCGCGTAAAAGTTTCTATAATCAGAAAGTTACAAAATAAGCATGTGTCACCAAGTCTAACTAACCATCTCATCTTAATATCGTCATCCTAGTTCAAAATAACCGTTAACTCGTATTTATTACAACAAATATGTCATCATTTATAGACTTTGTGAAATAAAATTACTATTTACGGTACTATTCATAAAAATCATACATTTGATGATTTTAACAATTTTAACACATCAATAACCATCCTTTTAGTTTCTAAACACCATTTTGAACATAACTTATAGATCTGAACACATGCATTAGGCCATTTCATCATAAATCAATATTTCATGATATCAAAGTTACCACAATTTGTAAAAATCACATTTTTGACATATCTTGATATTCATAACACTTCTCGATCTTATAAATCATATCCAATATAATACCCAATAACATGTCAATATCAAACTTCATGTAACTCCACCTAGATCATACATGCATGTTGCTAGAACCATCATTTTGATTAATGTAACCATCCTATCATAACAACATCATCATGGAATGTAAAATATCTCATATTAACATCATAGATCATCAATATTCATACTCAAATCAACAAACCCAGATTCAAAGTGATAGAAATTCGTGTATGTGAAGCTCATGCATTGGTATGTGTGTGTGTGAGCTTGCATGTGTGTGTAATGGTGTTTTTAGACCACAAGGGTGCTAGAACTACCTTCCAAAGCTTCAAAATGTGGCTAAGCTAGCTTTGATCACGAGAGGAAATGGAATGTGGTGTTCTTGAAGCTCCTTTGTGCCTCAAACCTTCAAGATCTTCAAGAACAAGCTTCCCAAGCTTCAAATCTCCCAACAATGGCTTCCAAGACTTCCAATAAGTGTGATGTGGTGTTGTGGTAGTGAAATCAGACGTTTTTGGGGCATTAAATAGAGGAGTTTACGTATGGGATTGGGTAAAAGAAGTATGGTGTGGTAATCATGAGATTTACAAAATTTTTAAGTGTCAGACACCCCAGGCGTATCGCCTGACGAGTGCCATCAATGTCAGGCGTTACGCGCGAGGCAGCCGGATGAGAGGCGTCCCTCCTCATCCGCGCGTATCGCCTGAGGGGGATCTTCGGGTCAGGCGTACCGCCTGGACCCTGGATCCGGCCCAATTTGACCCATTTTTATGTTTCGGCCTATTTTTCGCGTATTTCTCGATTATGGACATCGTTTCGAGACATATGAACATCGTTTTACCTATTTTAGGTTCCCTAGAACCTAAGTGTGGTGTATGTGGACTGTGGTTTGATAATTTCACCAACGTTCGTTATTCAAGACACGAGCGAGTATTGTGCGATAATTCCTCGAATTATCGATGTGTTCGAACTGTTGTGTCACGTGTCACACTAAATACCATTATTCTAGTGCCACGTATGAAATAATAACACACATTATTATTAAAGATAAAGTTAACGCAGACCTGGAATTTGCGAGGTGTCACAATGAGTCTTCTCAATTCGTCTACCGCCGGAATCCATATACGATTCTGGTAGTAGATCATCCCATCGGGCTTAGTCTCAAATTGTTTCTCTGCTCCGCAGTCCAGCTCTTTCTTTAATTTCCTCTATCAACTGATTCTTGCTGTGCTTGAAAAATCTTGTCTCTTAAACTGGTCTGCACAGTCATTCCCATTGCTCTGACACGTAAGGGTTTGACCCGTTCCTTCCGGCTCAAGGCATCAGCTACAACGTTCGCCTTTCCCGGATGGTACTTGATCACACAATCGTAGTCATTCAGGAGTTCAACCCAACGGCGTTGTCGCATGTTGAGTTCCTTCTGATCAAAGATGTGCTGCAGACTCTTGTGATCGGTGAATATGGTACACTTCGTGCCATATAAATAATGTCTCCAAATCTTCAATGCGAAGATTACAGCTCGCAGTTCAAGATCATGAGTAGTGTAATTCTTCTCATGAACCTTTAACTGTCTCGATGCATAGGCGATAACTTTGTCCCGTTGCATCAGTACGCAACCAAGTCCTTGATGGGAAGCATCACAATAGACAATAAAGTCATCACAGCCTTCTGGGAGAGATAGGATTGAAGCATCACATAGTTTCTGTTTTAATGTCTGAAAAGCATCTTCTTGTTTCTGCTCCCAGACAAACGGTTCACTTTTCTGAGTTAACTTAGTGAGAGGCAAAGCTATTTTAGAAAAGTTTGAGATAAACCTTCTATAATAACTTGCCAATCCCAGAAAAGACCGTATCTCCGTCGGTGTCTTCGGAGTGTCCCAGTTCTTTATCGCTTCAATCTTGACAGGATCTACGTGTATTCCCTCGCTGTTGACTACGTGACCAAGAAATTGAACTTCTCTTAGCCAGAATTCACACTTAGAGAATTTGGCATAAAGTTTCTGCTCCTTCAACAGCTCCAAGATCTTCCTGAAGTGTTCTTCGTGTTCAGCTTTACTCTTCGAATAAATCAGGATGTCATCGACAAAGACAATGACAAACTGATCCAAATACGGCTTGCACACTCGGTTCATGAGATCCATAAAAACCGCTAGTGCATTCGTCAATCCGAAAGGCATCACCAGGAATTCGTAATGCCCGTATCTGGTTAGAAATGTCGTCTTCGGTATGTCTTCGTCTTGAACTCTAAGCTGATGATACCCGCACCATAAATGGATCTTCGAGAAATACTGAGCTCCTTGCAACTGATCAGACAAGTCATCAATCCTCGGCAATGGATACCGATTCTTGATAGTCAACTTGTTTAGCTCTCGATAGTCGATGCACATTCTAAACGATCCGTCTTTCTTCACCACGAACAAGACCGGAGCTCCCCAATGTGAGTAGCTCGGTTTGATGAATCCTTTATCCAGTAACTCCTGTAACTGGTTTGACAATTCTTGCATCTCCGAGGTGCTAACCTGTAAGGAGATTTAGCAACAGGAGTTGCTCCAGGAACTAAGTCAATTCGGAACTCTACCGGTCGCACAGCTGGCAAACCTGGTAGGTCTTCAGGAAATACTTCTGGATACTCTTTCACTACGGGCACGTCTTGTATCTTCTTCTTTTCTTTCTTCTTTTCCACCACATGAGCCAGGAAAGCTACACACTGCTTTTGTAAACACTTACGCGCTTTTATGCAAGAAATGATTTTAACACTTCATTTTGCTTGATCCCCTCTGACTTCCAATTCACGATCATCTGGCAATGGAACTCGAAGCAGCTTCTCAGAACAGATGGCTTCCACTCGGTTAGAAGAAAGCCAATCCATTCCAACAATGATGTCGAAACTATTCAGCTCCATCGGTATCAAATCGATGGCAAATGTATGACCATTAAGTGTCAATGGGCAATTCCTGCATACTGTACTAACTACGATCTGTTTTCCGTTAGCTACTTCTATGATGTAAGGGGAGTCTAACTGTTCCTCTATAGAATCTAGTTGGCATGCAAAATCGGCAGAGATAAAACTCTGATCCGCACCAGTGTCAAATAGAACAGATGCATAAAAGTCATGTAAGAGAAATGTACCAGTGACCACGTTCGGGTCTTGGCGTGCAGCTGGAGCTCCTATGACAAAAGCTCTTCCATGGGGTGCTTGAACTGCTTGTTGTGTCTTCTTTGGGCAGTTCTTCGCAAAGTGGCCCTGTTCGCCACAGTTGTAGCATCCACCATTGTTCTGGTTGTTGGGTGGGGGAAGAGTTAAAGCAGCATTGTTTGCTGCTTGATTTTGAGTCATTCTACAATTCTGGACCCAATATCCTTTTCTTCCACATCCTGTGCAGTGACGACAGGGATTGTTTGCAGCATGATGATACTGGCATTTGTTACACAGAGGGTGTGGGCCAGTGTACTGTTTCTTGTGCACATTTTGAGGTGCCACAGCTACTTGATTGAGAGGAGTAGCCATGGTGTAGTTTTTCAGGGTCTTCTGCTTTTTCTTCTGGTGTTGGTGGTGATAAGGCTTCTTGGAAGATTCTTCCTTTTGTTTTCCGGTGTTAGCCTCTTTCTTCAGAGTCCCAGCGGCAACCATCAAGTCAGTGAGTTTCCCAGACAAACTCATAGCAGACTCCACTGTGACAGGATTTGCAGCAACCACTAATCTTTGTATGCAAGCAGGTAGCCCGCGTACATACCTGTCAATGCGTTTCTCCAGAGTAGGTACCATATCCGGCACCAAAGCAACCAACTCGTGATAACGAGTAGTATATCCCATGTGATCTGCCCCTTTCATCACATGGTTTGACAGTTCTACCTCCAGCCTCTGTAGTTCATTCTTGGGGCAAAACTCAGTTCTCAACAAAGTCTTGAAATCTTCCCAGGTCATCGACATAGCTTATTCCCTTCCTCTTGCGTTGATCTGGCCATTCCACCAAGTCAAGGCTCGTTTGTTGAATGTCCCAGCAGAATAACGAACCTTGTGGTGCTCTGGATAGCTGCAGAGGTCCAGAGTAGCCTCAACCTTTTCAATCCATTGGATTAAACCAACGGCTCCTTCATTTCCGCTGAATGTCGGCGGTTTACATCCCATAAAGGACTTATAGGAGTGATTTGAAGTGCCACCAGTGTTTCCACTGGCTTCCCCTGATGAATGGCCGGTGTTACTGATTTCATTACGAAGACGGTTGAACATTTCCGGTATCGCCTCCTTCATTTGATTAGTCATCTGACTACTCAGTAACGTCACCAAGGCGATAGTAGCAGGATCCAGTATTGGATTCGTACTCGGGCCTGGTGGTGGGTTGAGTGGAAGAGGAGGAGGTGGAGGAGATGGTGGTGGTGAATCAGCTGGTGATGGCGTCGATGAATGTGGAGCTGAACTCTGTGGAGGTGGTACGATAGAAGGGGTTCTTCTCGGCGGCATTCTGATCATAACCAATAAAGCTATCGGTTAGTGCAATGATCGAATGCAGAAGACACAATGCAATAAAATCTTAAGTCCTGTGTTCTCTACATGCAGGGTCCTTACGTTATAGTCTAGGCCAAACCGTTTAATTAAGTGACCTATATTTCTCTATAACCATGGCTCTGATACCAATCTTTCACACCCCGAGCCGGCGGGGTTGGATCGAAGTCCCCGTCGGGCGGAAGGTTCCCGGGCCACGATATCGTGAGTGATAATCGTGATGATCAGATTGTTTACATTGCACATGATATAAATGAGAAATGCTAAATAGAATAGAATTACAAAGTTAAATTTCATCAGTATTGTTTATAATTTAACAATGTAAATCTACCATCAACATCATAAATTTCTATCTTGTATCTACACAAGATATACAAAATATATTGTATAATGATGTTTCCAAAAGTATGCAGGTCCAAAATACTAAGTCTTCTATCTGAAGTCCTAGTCCAAAAGTAATGACTTCTTACTTGACCTGTTCGTCACCTGAGAAGTCATGGAAAAAGATCAAGTCAACACATGGTTGGTGAGTTCATGTAGTTTAGTTATTGAAAAATAGGTTTGCGAACCTTTTAGGCAAAACCTTAACCTCATTAACATCACCTGTATCATCCAGCTCGGTATGCTTATGTATAGGGCATACCCCTCAGTCGAGCCTACGACCCGCCCAGACGCCATCCCACCACATACTAAGCCACATAGGACATCGATGTTAATGATAATTAAGCATTTTACCTACCATTCCCTTCTATGATCATCTGAGATTTAAAGCACTCTGTTTAACAGTTTAAAACACATGATAACATTGATAACCTCTTCAGTAACAACCTTAACCTCATTAATATCACATGTATCATCTAACTCGGTATGCTTATGTATAGGGCATACCCCTGAGTGGAGCCTACGACCCCGCCCAGACGCCATCCCACCACATACTAAGCCACATAGGACGTTGATATTAACGATAATTAAGCATTCTTACCTACACCCACTTCTATGTTAAAAGCTTGATTTCCATAATTTGAAATACTCTGATTTCCTGGGTTCACCATGTCTTCATGATATCCCAAAAACGGTTGTAGAAACATAACATTAAATGGTTAATTAAATTAATAATTAATCATTTAATTACAACTAAGACATGATGATTGGGCCTTATTTGACTAAATCAATTAGACGTAGTTGTTGGTGGTTGTCCAAGTTGTACCCTCTCACACGTGGCCCATATCAGGCATGACTCACAAGGAGTCTACCTGTATGCGTCGGGACTTTCATGATGTGCCCATATCAGCTTGACCTACTGGTCTACTGTATGCGTCGGGACTTTAGGATATCGTTTGCTTTATGATCTTCTTGATTTCCTTGATTTCATTCAATAGTTTAAGTTATGCCCATGTAGCTTGACTACGAGAGTCTACTACTGTGAAGGGACTTTCCATGTGTTACACGTGGTCTCGATTTACATACAACTGACAACTCACCTTACTTTAGGTATTAATGATTTCATTAGATCATAATGAGTTCATTATTTCAGTGATTCACACACGGTTATGATTCCCTTGATTCCTTTGATTCTGATCTTTAGACTTCCATGATTCCACAATGATTATAAATTTATGAGTAGGATCCTTAGTTTTCTGATCACACACTGGATTAGATTCCATTGCATTTGATCTTTAGCTTTGGTTCTTTTGATTTCACTTTGAATTTAGATTCTGAAATTTGAACTCGATGGACTAAAGGTTTGCTTAGAGTTTTAGAATTTAGATATTACTCACAAGAGTAATTTAATTAACTTGTAAGTTAATTTGGCATAACGATTACCTAGACAGGAGTCTAGGATTATAAACAAGTATATATATATAAAGCAATAATAAGTCAAAGCATTTACGTAAAACAATTTAAATAAAAACAGTTTACGTATGCTTTTCAGCCCCGCGTTTTAAAACAAAAATTGTTTAGAAAAGGGGCAATGAGCTCACCTGTGCTGCTCTGTATTGATTTACCACAAAAATGCACGCTCGTTGTTGTAACCTAAGTATCTTCAGTACCTGAGTTGTTTTTAAGAGAATTCGAATACGATAAGTATATACGGTAGTCGTCGTATCTAAAGTTTGGTCTCGGTGTGCAACTAAGTGTCCTAGATTACTAATGTGCTTCTAAGATATCATCTAACTGGTCTAACGTATTATCCATTAGTAAACCCTTACCCAAAACAATCTTTAAAGTCTTGATTTAAGACATTTTCAGGTTAATTGATTTTATGTTAAACACTTATTCAAAATCCTTAAATTAGGTTACAACCTTACAATTTAACTTCTGTTTATTAAAACATGATTTAATTTAAATGAAACGATAATTACATGTGATGGGCTTGAGTTAAGCCCATTGGGCCAACCCTGGGCCCCTTCCTAGGCTTTGATTGCCTCGTGGCTTTTTGATTGATTCTGTGTATAATCCACTTCAAATAGTTCCATTGAACTACCTAAGGTAGTTATACTTTCTTATAGAATGCCTAGGTGCTAGATGTCGATAGTTAAATCGATACCCCAACCCTAGAACTTGATTGTTTATTATCAGTAAGTTTCCAAAAGAGTTTAGCTCCATTGATATTAACACTCACTTTTAGTTGATGATGTAATCTATGAAAACCTTGTTAGTGTAACCCTTTGTTATCCCAAAGAACTTAGTTTCTTTCAAAAATTGGTTTGTATGGTAATAAAACCCTAATGGGATTCTCATGCACTCACACACTCTTAAACTCCCATTTCCCATACATAGTTGCATGCACTCACACCCATTTCGACTCATCTTAACCGAGCTAGTTTACCCGAACGACCATTGGACCGATGGAGCCTGTTGGGCCGACCGAAACAACAGTGGGCCGACTAAATAGGTACTTGCCCGATCGAATGGAGCTGTCGAATAGGGTCAGGCCGATTGAGGGTGCATGGCCGATTGAGGGTGCATGGCCGAATAGGATAGGGGCGTATGAGCCCAGCCCAAATGAGGGGTGGTGTGAGAATGAGTTGGGACGAATGGAAGCTATCGAATAATGCCTTGGCCAAATAGGAACCGATCGACTGAAGGATGCTTCGGCCTTAGCCCATTCGGCGAATGGAGGTAGGTGGCCCTTCGGCCAAATGAGGTGGAAGCCTCATTCGTCGAACTGATGAGCCTCATTCGGTGTAGTGGTTTCCAACAAGTGCAGCCGTGGGTTTTCCTACGATTTGGTCATATGATGAGCTAGGACTCGTTCCTACAACATTTTGAGGTGTTTTTGTGAAGGTCCTATGGTGGGAGATGGTTTACAAACCGGTTTCTATGCGGGTTCCAAACTAGGGTTTTTAAACCCTCAAAACCGAACATAACTTCGTGATTTTACCTCAAATCAGTGGATAAAAACTTGAATCCCTTGTACTTTCGTAATTTACGAATGATGGTGGTCGTTTAGACGCCAAAATGGGTTGATTTGATGAAGAAATGAAGAAGATGAGATGTGGGTTTCTAGAGAGAGAAAGAAGAGAGAGTGGGACGAGTTTGGGGTTTTGAATCTGGTTGTTGGTGGTGGTAGGTGAGGCCTTGAATGCCTCATTAAATAAGGTGAAAATACCCGGTTTCGTTCGGGTTTTTTCGGTTTCGCGTGGTTTCGCGTAAAAACGTCGGTTTCTCGTCGTTTTCGTAACGACACGATCCGGTTTTTAAAAATAGAACTTATAAAATTAATTTTAGATTATGATTCCTAATAAATTAACTAAATATCTTCTATTTATTTTAAATCTTCAGAAATATTTAATTTACGGTTTAAAATCGAATCGTACGATCGTCGCGCGTATTCGTTCGAATCGTCACCCGTACGAACACGTCGATAACTATAATTTTCAATATGGTTTTCTAATTATTGGGTATCATTCAGAACGTTAAACTTTCAGATTTATTCGTACAGATCATCACCTATACGAATAATCCGTTGGTTTACCATTCACGTAACGACATCCGTATTGTTTTGTTCAGTAAAGCCTCACATACGTTTATACGTAATAAGATCCTAACAAATAATCACATGATGGTTATGTGTTGCCAGATAATATATCTGACTGATGAACCATGTTTTCTGAGTTTTGTTTCCGAATTGAATCTGAACTGTGCTATTATAACATGTAATGACAATGACATATAAAAATGATAATTGAAATGTGTACCTGATTACTGTTTACGTACTGTAGAGATCACTGTTCCGGCACTGATGTTACATAGGGTAAGTCAGGTATGGTATCCACGAGCAACATGTGGTATGTGTTATATAATTTCATTTAACTAATTAAATGTATTTAAGAAAATAAATTTGAAAGTTGGATTTTGGATTTTGGGTTTTATGTAAAACAAACTTAAGTAAACTAAAACATAAATTAAAGAGTTGTAACAATGTATGAAAATGTGATCTCTCCAGGTTTCAAATTAGTAGAATAACTAGGTATATCTTGATTTGTTAATTGGAAATCACATAGACATGAATCATGCTTAGATTTAGGGATGGCGATGGGTCGGGTTTGGGACGGGTTTGAGTAATCCCAGTCCAATACCCGTTTATAAAAGTATGTCCCATACCCGTCCCAAATCCCATCGGGTATCTATCGGGTATTTACCCGTCAGGTATCAGGTATCCCGGCGGGTTTAACTAAATATATTCGTTGAGAATAACTAGCTTAAAACACGTCTGGTATCAGGTAACTAATAATAAATTTATTTTTTTATAACCAAAAACTGTGTGTTAAATATGCCAATAACAAGCTATTAATATATCAAATAACATGAAATTTCAGAATGTTATAAGTTGATTATCATTATTCAAGATAAACCAAAAAATAGCAATTATTAACAAAATGGTTCAAAAATTTTTTTGTAGTTGCCACAAAAAAAACGAAGATAAAAAAAGAAACATATTATATGAACAATTTCTAAAGTTCAAAAGGATTAAAAAAGAAACAAATTCTATTAATTCAAATGTATATAAATGGTATTTATGATGGGTACACGGGACGGGTAAACGGGTATATATAATCGGGTAATCGGGCCGGGTAAACGGGTATATGAACAAATCCCAAGCCCGTCGCATACCCGCGAAAATTTTTTAAATTAATCCCATACCCGGCACAATACCCATCGGGTTTGGGAATACCCGTCCCATATGTAGCGGGTTTCGAGTAAACCTGTCCGGCTCGGGTTTTTTTGCCATCCCTACTTAGATTATTAAACAATTATGATTTGGAACCAAGTTAATGACTTTGTTGACAACCAATAACTAGACCGATGTTGTTGACTCAGTTAATTACTTGTTCACAAAATGTAGGATTTCTAGAATACTTTAAAATCAAACCAATGACATTAAACTTGACAATAGATGAAAGCAAGCAATGAGATTGAATTCAAAGTTGTAAAATAAACCGGAAATCGTTTATCGTTTCACAATCAAGCAATATTGAACTTGTAAATCTATGAAAACAAATCCAATACCAATGTTTAACAAATGAAAAGAAAACCTAGTTATAAAACCTAACCATTCACCCGGAGAGAATCACAATCGGATTACCCGGACATCCTCAAACTTGAATCTTCACAATCGTTGATCACAGGCATGATTTGATCTTTGCTTCTACGAATCCGGATGATCTTGGATTGATTTGGATGAGCTGGAATGCCCAAAAACACCTCCTTTTTTGCCCAGAAAATTGTCCAAAAAGTCTTTTAAACGAAACCCTAAGATCAGGCCTTAAATATGGGAAAGATTAGGTAAAAATATGACTTTTCCGGCCGGCGACGTATGATACCCTATGCCCAGAAGTTTCTGCCAACGCTGGAATTTGGGCATATCATACGCTGGCTGTATGATACGCTGACTTGGCCGTACAATACGCCCAAAATGATATCACCAATGGCTTCGTCTCGTCAAGAAACTCAGTTTTCATATATTATGGGCCCTGTAACTCCTCTCCTAGCCTGAGTTATGCATCCACAAAGTTTTGGCCTTCCGAACTTCCTGTTTTCACGCTTTTGCTCGCTCGGCTTATCTTCTAACCAAACAATAAGCTCCCGAACACGTCTTTAAACACTTTACACCTGTAATTCATAAACATACTCAAAGTAAACGTGTTTCGGGCCGAAAATCGATAATATCATGCTGTTACGCATCAAATGACACAACTATTCACACCTTCATCACATCCCCACACTTGTTCTTTGATTGCCCTCAAACAAAGATCATCAAAACCATCCAACCATCATAATCAAATACATTTCCCAATTGCCCCGCCAATTCTTACGTCAGGTTCTAGATCATAACCAAATCACAAGACTTACAACATTACATAGTTTTACATCGTGATAAGTACAAACAATTTTTCAAGCAAAACACGGAATAACCTCTAACTAGACCTAACATGCTTCAAGTATTTCACATGAATGTATTGCACCACTCACAATATTCTCTCCACTCGGTTTATTTCTGGACTAGTCATAATGTACTAGTACATATGTGAACTCTCAACCAAAAGTGAATGACCGTCATCATAAGCTTGTATTGCAATCATACTTCTACCGAATTGCTAAAACCATACACAAATCAACAGGACTTAACGGGTTGTAATGAAAGGCTAGGGTTAAGGTAGGTATAAGGAATTTGATGGTGACGACAAGATAATGGAAATTTAAGAATATTGAACCACTAACAAGCTCAACTTACCATTATACTACAATGACTCTTTTTGTTGCTTCATATTTAGGTCATTTGACCTAGTATTCTGCTTTTTCTCTTTTCTTCTTTTTTTTCTTTTTATTTTTTTTATTATTTTTTTTCATTACTACATTTGAAAACCAACTACACAACTTGCGGATTAAGATTTTAAGGCTCAACAAACAATTAGGCTAAGGTTCAACATGGTTTCTAATGGTTGGGTAGAAATATGAAATTATCACAAACAAGAGGCTAACGAAAATAAAGGTGAATCCTAATGCCTCCATCATTTTTGTGCAAGTTCTAGCATACGATATCAACACGCATTGCAACACAAGTTCTAATTTGGTATACACTTTGGTATCACTCAAAAACAACCAACACTAAACAAAGATATTACAATTAATGCTCAACTCTCACAAAAACGGTGGGTAAAAGGTTGACGACACAAAAACATTCATGTTACTTACAATCTAGCATGTCACCCCTAAATAGTCGTTCTTTCATTTATGGTTTCTACAAAACACTTGCCACAACCACTATCATGCAACTTAAAGACTCAATTATGAACAAGAACCTAATTCAAAACATTAACGTGTCAAAAGTTGATGATTTACATTGAAAATTCTGATTTTCAAGCCTTTTGAGTTTACTTGGAACAATTCAAAAATTTTATTCATTTTCACCCCCCATCATCCCCACACTTGAGATACATTGTCCCCAATGTATGGTTCACTTTAAAATTTAACCCCCATAATGCAATCATCTCTTCAAAACCATTAACCCAAACTTGAATTCTAACACTAAACAAAAACACAACTAGTGATGAGGGAAAAAAACATGGACCTGATCTTATTGTCCTCATGATGTAGATAATTCGAATGATGCCATATCGACTTCGAATCTCCATGGGTCTTCCCTACACTTATTTCCAGTAATGATTATGGCAGGAACTCAACAAAACAAAAAATATTAAATACGAAAACACTTAAAAAAACAAACTAACTAAATAAAATTAATACAAACACATAGGTTGCCTCCTATGCAGCGCTAAGTTTTGTTTACGGTTTTCAGCCAAACCATACCTAATGTATCTTTCATGGTAGTCGAAGCGAACATTTGCCTACCAAGTTGCCAACATATGCTCAGTAGTTAACATGATGGATCCACATCCACTTCCTCATAATCATCATGCCCTTAAAATGCTTGCGATGCCACTTCTGAATGATTTTCCCAATATCTTGTAATCTAACTTTTCTCTTCTTTGTTCTTGAACCGTCATCCCCAACTTTGTCACTTTGAATAGTATGTAATGGGGGATGATTAAAACCACTTAGGAGAGTCTCATTCATCGATTCATCATGTGCTTCTATGTCATTTACCTGATCAACACATTTAACTTCTTGCTTTGAAAGATCGATAACCACTTTTTCTAGCACTGCAACATCAACCACATCAATTGAGTAAGGTTCATCCGCAATGGAAGGAGTTGGTGTGGTATTCTCCGCAACCTCTTTCTCTCCATCTGAAAATTGCATCCTTATGTCAATTCTCATTGAAAGCACTTCACACTTGTTATTTAAGCATTCGACCCTTTGTTGATCTGTAAGGTGGTCAGATGATACCACCTCATTTATCTTGTATAGAAACACGTCCAATCGAGCAATTTGTTTCTCTTCTTCAGATTGATAAGTAATATGAACTGGCTCGACAATTGGGCTAGCAACATTTTCTTGACAATTAGGATAACTGTTATACTCCTCCTGATAACCTGAATAAGGTGGCATCTCGGGTCCATAGCTATTGCAATCCCAATCTAACCTATAACTTAATCAGCACCCGACTGATAAACTTCTTGGTAAGTTGATGAAGCTGGAACAATATCTGGATAGGTACATCATCATAGTAAAGAGACGCCAGATATAATCGTCACCTCATATCTTCTCCCCTTTTCCAGAACTCAGGGCAATCATTTTTCTGGTGACATGGACTCCCACAGCACATACATGAGAATTGTACAAAATCCATAGTGAATCTGGGCATACACACAAAAATACCCACGTAAACCTGAACAAACTAAACAATTAAAAATAAGAATAACTGAAAACAAAGATAAAAATAAAACTTTTTTTCTTTTAAGATTTAAAGGAAAACATAAAAAAAATCAAACAAAATGATATACCACTAAGGGGCTGTTTGGTAGCATCTGAATAGGTCTGAATGGGTCTGAATCTGAATGGTTCAGATTCAGACCGTTTGTTTCGCGAAAAAAACATACATCTGAATGGACCCAAAGGTCTGAATGGAGGTCTGAACCATTCAGACATGAGGAGGAGTCTGAATCATTCAGACGTTAGGCAAAGGGTGTCGGTCTCAATGAGGAAATTTCAACAAAACATCTGGGATCGGTTGTTCTTGATTTGTTGAAGACATGAGGAGGAGTCTGTTCCTTCTCCGGTGGCGGTAAACCAAAGAAATCAAAGAAGCTTTCAGATTTGTTGAAGATGTCGGAGTTGTTGGAACAAGAGGAAGAGAAGGTGAAGAAGAAAGTGGAGGTGTTGGAGGAAATGAAACTAGCGGTGAAGCGGTTGCAGTGCGGCGGCGACGGCGACGTTAAGGGTGGCGCAACGGAGTGAGGAGGTTAGCGAAGGTTGATTCCGATGCTAGAACGACGGATTGCTCGGAGCTATCCCACCGTTGATCGCCGTGCTTGATTCTCGTGATCTGGATTCTCAGATTGCACACTCTACGCTCTTCTTAATCTTGGTGCTGCAGTGGATGGGGTGCTGCGGCAAGGATGACGACCGACTAGGGTTTTTAACCCAAAAAAAAGTTTTTTTTTAATATTTTATTTTCATTCAGATATACAACCAAACAGTCTTAATTCATTCAGCACTTAATGGTTCAGACCCTCTTAACCATTCAGACATCTTAACCATTCAGCACTTAATTATTCAGACCCAACCAAACGGCCCCTAAGCGCACTAGCTCCCCGGCAACGACGCCATTTTGATGACCTGTCGTTAGGGTCATGCAAAAACCTAATTAACCTAGGTAGCTAGGGTAAGTCAGGTATCGTATCCACGAGGAACATGTGGTTAGTGTTATATAATTTCATTTAACTAATTAAATGTATTTAAGAAAATAAATTTGAAAGTTGGATTTTGGATTTTGGGTTTTATGTAAAACAAACTTAAGTAAGCTAAAACATAAATTAAAGAGTTGTAACAATGTATGAAAATGTGATCTCTCCAGGTTTCAAATTAGTAGAATAACTAGGTATATCTTGATTTGTTAATTGGAAATCACATAGACATGAATCATGCTTAGATTATTAAACAATTATGATTTGGAACCAAGTTAATGACTTTGTTGACAACCGATAACTAGACCGATGTTGTTGACTCAGTTAATTACTTGTTCACAAAATTTAGGATTTCTAGAATACTTTAAAATCAAACCAATAACATAAAACTTGACAATAGATGAAAGCAAGCAATGAGATTGAATTCAAAGTTGTAAAATAAACTGGAAATCGTTTATTGTTTTCACAATCAAGCAATATTGAACTTGTAAATCTATGAAAACAAATCCAATACCAATGTTTAACAAATGAAAATAAAACCTAGTTATAAAACCTAACCATTCACCCGGAGAGAATCACAATCGGATTAGCCGGACATCCTCGAACTTGAATCTTCACAATCGTTGATCATAGGCATGATTTGATCTTTGCTTCTACGAATCCGGATGATCTTGGATTGATTTGGATGAGCTGAAATGCCCAAAAACGCCTCCTTTTTGCCCAGAAAATTGTCCAAAAAGTCTTTTAAACGAAACCCTAAGATTAGGCCTTAACTATGGGAAAGTTTAGGTAAAAATATGACTTTTCCGGCCGTCGATGTTTGATACGCCGGGCTCGGGCGTATCATACGCCCAGTATGGTACCCTACGCCCAGAAGTTTCTGCCAACGTTGGAATTTGGACGTATCATATGCTGGCCGTATGATACGCTGACTTGGCCGTACCATACCTCCAAAATGATCTCACCAATGACTTCGTCTCGTCGAGAAACTCAGTTTTCATATATTATGGGCCCCGTAACTCCTCTCCTAGCCTGAGTTATGCATCCGCAAAGTTTTGGCCTTCCGAACTTCCTGTTTTCGCGCTTTTGCTCGCTCGGCTTTTCTTCTAACCAACCAATAAGCTCCCGAACAAGTCTTTAAACACTTTACACCTGTAATTCATAAACATACTCAAAGTAAACATGTTCTAGGCTGAAAATCTATAATATCATGCTGTTATGCATCAAATGACACAACTATTCACACCTTCATCAATGAGCAAGGGCCACAGTACCCAAATCAAAATGCCGAGGCATTCTATACTATGTTTAACCAAACCGATGAGCCTTTATGGCCTGGGTGCAAAAAGGCTAGTACTCTCTCCATCACCACTAGATTATTGCATTGGAAATCAGAGTGCAATGTTTCTGACTCGACATATGATAAACTACTTCCATTAATCAAAGATTGTCTGCCCGATGGTGAAAAGCTACCTAGAAACTTTTATGAGACCAGGAAGATGTTGAAGCCACTAGAGTTGTCCTCTCAATAGATTCATGTATGCGCAAACCATTGCATACTATTTAGAGGACCATTTTCTGATCTGGATCGTTGTATAGTATGTAATGAAAACAGATACAAGGAAAAAGGGAATAAGGTGCCTAAGTTGATGATGACTTACATGCCGGTTGGACAAAGGCTTCAAAGATGTTCTATTCAAATAAGACATCCGAACGTGTTAAAGAAACGATATCTTTGGGATCCATCCAATGATTATGTCATTAGAGAAGCATTCCAGAACGTGTTAAAGAAACGCTACCCAGACATAATGTTGGAGCACCGAAGCACATCGGCAAAAAAGGCCAAAGATGCCGGGTATAATTGTCCAAATGATAAACCTGACTTTAACATAATGTGTGATTTTCCGCCTCGTTTCGTAGATCCTGAAGTTTGGCGTGACTTGTGTATGGTAAGTGAGTTAATAAATCAATATTTTTTTGTTACATATTATTGTCGTTTATATGATTATGCATATATTGGTACTCTTTTACAGGGTTGGAATACCGATAAATGGAAAAAGAAGTCCAAGAAAGGGATAAAAAATCGCATGAGTTCCGATGACGAAGATGTGATATCTCGACATACAGGCGGGTCTAAGGGATACGACGAACACCGGATCATCTTGGTTGACTAATTATATCAATAAACTTTAGTTTTTTACTTTTAAAACATTATCTTAAATATGATACTCTTTATTTTTTTACAGGAAAAGAAACTGAGCAAACCACCCACATTTAAGGAACTCTTTCTTGCAACCCACCTTGTCAAAGAGTTGAAGAAAAAGTTTTGGGATGGACTGTATGATGAAAGCTCGGATGGGGCAGTGTTTTGTACCAATCGATCAAGAAAAGCTTATGTAAGTTATTTGTATCATTTTTTATGTAATTATTGTATAAACTTTTAATACAAAAACCGTGTGGAATTAATAATTTGTAGGAGGAATACGCAACTGCCATGATCGACAGGTATGGGGAAGACGTTACTCAACATCCGGTAGGAGATGCTGAATTGTGGGAGCGTACACAAGGAGGGAGCAAATTCAGGATAGGTTATTCGGATTCTAATTTCATCATTACGGGTTCTTCATCTGGGGCTACGCCGTCCTACGCGGAGTACCAACGCTAGCAAGAGAAGGTCTTTCATATAAAAAAATTAATTAAGGAAAGTCAGACCCGTTTTTACTAGTCATACTCGTTTAAACCAACTTGTACCGATTTATGTGTGTCTATATATATATATATATATATATATATATAACATGTGGGTCGGGATGGACGGGGTAATTGGTTAAAATATTTTTGGGTTAGGAAAGGTTCGGGTCAAGACGTGCTATTTTAAAAATTGTTCATTTTACTTAGCGTCAAACCGGGTTCAAGTTATGATAGGTTTGGGATAAAATGGGATGTGTTTATGTTTGGAAGTTGTCATTTCTCTAAAATCTTTAGCTAAAAAAGTGTGAGGAAGAATAATAGAAATACCATGCTTAGACCGTTAGACGCTTAGTAAACAAAACCTATTTTATGTTGCCCACCCATTTTGACCCATTCACCAAAATATTAAACCTATTTCAATCCGGCCAACATATTCCCCTTTTCCGTTATGCCCATAGTGACCCATTCAAAATTTATTTGTTGTCCAAAATTAACCAGCTTATTTGTAAAGCCACCCAAAATAACCCATATTTTTGTAGTTGGTTCTAATTTGCTAGGCTTGATTGATAGATTGTTATTATTTTGTTTATTAATGAAGATTTTCATTAATTATATCTTGTTTGGTTACTAATTTATGTATGTTTTAACAATTTTTCAGGTGCGAGACTTGCAATCCCAAGTAGAAGATTTACGTAATCGACTCGAAGATTTGCAACAAAAAATGAGGGAAGAGGCGCAACACCACATGAGGGAAGAAATACAACATCAAGTGAGGGAAGAGATGAAAGAAGAGATGCAACGACAAATAGCCGAGCTAATGAAAAAATTTGGCAATCCTGGCAATCCTACATGATAGTTTGGCTTATTCGTCTTTTGTAGTTGAAATTATCTTATAATAATAGTAGTCTTTTGTGGTGAACTTGTAATTTGATGGTAATCTTTTGAGGCAAAACTTCTAATTCAATGATGATAGTTTTTCGTGGTAGAACTTGTTACTCTTCAACGAAGTTATTTTGTAGTTGAATGGGATTTGTAATGGCTTTTTATGCAATGTTTTGAAAACTGGACCGGACCGGCCAGTCGGACCGGTCGAACCGGGAACCGGTGGTCGGACCGGTCCGGTTAGGGGTTCTGGGCCGTTTTTGGGTGAACCGGCGGTCGGACCGGAAAACCGGTGGTTGAACCGTTTTTTTTTAAATTTTTTTATTTTTTTATTATATATATATATATTTATAAAATGTATATAAAATCATCCGGTTCTTAAATCCGGTTCGACCGGTCCGACTGGTCGGACCTCTGACCAGTAAGGAGACCGGTTCGACGTCCGGTCCGGTTATGAAAACATTGTTTTTATGCATTTAAAGCAGGAAAAAATTTGGGTTTATTGAAACTTTTTATATATTTTTTTTGCAGCGTTTTTTGTCGGAAAATGGTAGGAACAAATAAGAAAAAAAGGTGAAAATTTTTGTCAGAACTTTGTTGGAAATACAACAGAAAATGAATAAATAAATAATGCCGGTGGTCGGAAATTTGTCGGAACCATAATATAAAAAACAATAAATAAATAAAATATTTTATCGGAAATCAGTTGGAAAATATAAAAATCTGAAAAATAATCTGTCGGAAAAAAGTCGGAATAGACTAAAAAAAAAGCTTAAATCTTAATTTTTTTTTGTCGGAAAAAGCTCTTGGAAATTAGTCGGAAATAAAGTCGTCGGAAAATCGTAGTAAAATTTGCTCGGAAATTGGTCGGAAAAAGTTTTCCAACTAGGTTTTTTCCTGTTGATATATTTCGTCCGAATTTGGTCCGAAATTGGGATTTCAGAAAAATTTCCGACAAAAATATTTGTCGGAAACGCGTGCTTTTCTAGTAGTGTAACTATTGCTCTTATCCAAATTCTCTTGTTTTCATCTCAATCTTACCAAGAATTCTCTCTAAAGAAAAGGGATTCTAAATAGAATTCTCACTTTTTTTCTTTTTTTTCAAATTTTGAATTCTAGTTATTAGAAATTGGTCGAAATTGAAATCGATTTATCTCTACTAACTCCAACTTACATTAACCGCAAATATTAGGATAGCAAACAACACTCTCCTCACTAAGAAAATAATCCAATGGAAAGACTTTTACATTTGGAATATTGATTCATTTAAATTACTGTTTGGTTAAAAACAGATAAACCGATTAAAAACCAAATATATCAGTTAAATATAGAATAAACTGAATCCAACCCAAAAAAACCGAGAAAACCAAATTCAATAAAAACTGAAAAGCGATATTCAAAATTCGAATACGGTTAGGAACCGAACCGAAAGACAAATTCAGAATTCGGTTCGATTTTTTCAGTTACAAATATAGTTTGGTTTTCGATTTTAAATGGTTTTGGTTTTTTAAACACCTCTACATTAATATTTAGATTTGCTAAGGATATTTTTATTCTTGCTCGTCCTGAGCACATCAATTCTAAGGGCCGGCCTTGATCACTGTTTACTGGTATATATGCACTTCACAAATGCCATTGGATTTTCATAGATTCCATCAAAATCATAATCGACTATAGGAAAAGCAAGAAACCTCACTTCCCGTTCACCATGTTCTTCACACGGCTAATCTGCTTGTATGACAGCTCAGATGCCTGCTCCATGCTCGTTTTTAGACTGATTTTTCAGAGAGATTTAAAAAAAAAATTAACGGTTTTCAAGTGTTTTAAAATATAGTTTGATTTTTTGAATATATTTCTTAGAGATGTCTAAAACCGTTTTAGAAGTAAAATCACCTTGCTCTACAATTTTTTTACTACTGTGGTAGAAAAACACTAGTAATTGTATGTGTTACCAAAAATATAAACCCTTCTTGTGCATATGTGTTCATCATTTAGATGTTAATAATTTCACAAAAAATAGCAAATTGAATATTTGCAAATAGTATATTAAATAGTAAATTGCTGAGATGATTACTATAATTTTCTACTATTTTACTCTTGATCTTTAAGTTTATAAATACTCATATGGTCTCAAAATTTAAACATTTATAACATATAAAGTCCTTATGTTACCAAATTACCTTCACATGTTTAACCAAATTACATTCACCTAAGAACTATATGTATTACAAATATTTAAAGTTTAGAACCATATATGTAACTAATGAAATATAGGAACCAATAGTGAAATAATAACAAAACATGATCGAAACCATCATGGTAATTTACATATATGATGTATTGCATCTACTTGTATAATTAAATTGTGGTTTTGTAGAGGATCGAATACTAAAATAATGAAACAGACCGCACGCCTTATTACATTGACATCATCATAGGCTATCGATAAACTTAGAATCATTCTACTGAGTGACATAAGACTAATAGTCTTAATAAATTAGGTTTTCAAGTTGCAAGAGAAGACTCTTCTAAACTCAAAATTGGAGGTCTATGATTACATCATATCGAGCGGCAATATATACCTATATAAACACCATTCAAACACACATTTTTTCACACATTTTTTTCTTAATTGTCAAGTGAAATCACATTATAATCTTTTCTCGATCTTTTGGATATAACCAGAGATATTGATGGCGAAAGTGCATTGTGTTGAAACCGCTACTAATGGAAAACTTATTACCGTTCTTAGCATCGATGGAGGCGGTATTAGAGGGATCATACCGGCCACCATACTTGCTTTACTCGAATTTCAACTTCAGGTATGTATACATATACGTAGAATTGTATTACACAATATATAAATAAGACAAAAAAAATAATGTCATACAAATTTTTATAATTTTACAATTTTAAGATATATTATACACCACTTAAAATGATAGATGTATGATTAATTTTAATAATAAATAATTATTAACGTTTATCATTAAATAATACTGAAAACAACAATAATACTAACATTACTCTAATTAAAAGGATAGATGTATGATTAATTTTAATAACAAAAAATTATTAATATTTATCGCACTACAATAAAAAGGACCTTTAACGGCGACAAAAATCGCCACTAAAGGTAGGAAAATTGCCGCTAATGCCAATAGCGTCACTACTATAGACTATCTTTTTTGTAGCGTCATTAAATAATACTAACAACAACTAAATCAAATAATAACAGTTCAAAAAAATGTTAACAAAATACTGATATATATATATATATATATATATGATATTTATGTAGGAACTGGATGGAAAGGATGCAAGAATTGCAGAATACTTTGACGTGGTTGCTGGAACAAGCACCGGCGGTCTTGTTACAGCCATGATAACCGCTCCGGATGAAAATAATCGACCCATCTATGCAGCCAAAGATATCGTGCCTTTTTACATGGAGCATGGCCCAAAAATATTCCCACAAAAAGGGTAAATGAATCATTTGATATTTAATATATATTGTTTTTAGTTAATTAATTTATTCAAGTTTATATAACTTAGATAATTACAGGGGCATATAATAGCCAATTAATATGATTGTAATTATTTGAAATTGCAGGGGTATATGGGGATCAATCGTCAAGACAATTAGAAGGCTAATTGGACCAAAGTACAATGGAAAGTATCTTAGGAAGCTATTAAGGGAGAAACTTGGAGACACTCGTTTGAATGAAACCTTAACCAATGTTGTCATTCCTACATTTGATGTCCAACGTCTTCAGCCTACAATTTTCTCAACTTTTGAGGTTTCAATCTATCTGTTACAAAAACTTTAAATTCAACATGCTCTAATGATCACATGATCATGATATATGCCTTTGCTTGTTAATGTTTTTAAAAACAGATTAGACATGATTGTTTTACTGATTCACTAGCCACATCTGTCAAATCATAAGGACTGGATCTGAAAACTAGATGACGTGATAAATATCAAAAAACTTATATATTTACAATTATAAAAACTGAAATCAGATCTGGTTCTGAAAACAATGTTTTTTGTCTCAAGTTTGCAAATAATTTACGACTTAGGGATTTATAGCGTCCAAATTACAACTGGACGAATGGCTGTTACCATTTGCAGCTGTTATGACTTGTGTCGTAATGTTACAAATGTTAACTTTTATTATATCAATTCACAGGCAGAAGTTTGTCCATGCTACAATGCTCAACTATCAGATATATGCATCTCTACATCTGCAGCCCCAACCTATTTTCCAGCATATTACTTCAAGAATAAAGATGCTGATGGGAGTGACCAAGAATTTAATCTTATTGACGGTGGTGTTGCTGCAAATAATCCAGTATGTGTGTGTGCATATATGTAGCAGAAACATAATTGAGTTGAGAAACTTCTGAAATCTTATGAAATAATGAAAATTATTTTTTAGACATTTAATGTATATTATTATATGAAAATCAAAAAAATTAAAAAGTATAAAAATATGCTAAATATTCGTTTCTCATATGTTACACACTGGTTTTAGTACTACACGTTATAAAAACGTTATTTTGTAACATATGTTTAAAAAATATTTATAATCATTTTTTAATTTTTAATTTTTACTTTTTTATCATAATATATTTCATGCATTAATACCTAATTTGCTAAGTTACTTGAAGATATATCTCCAATAATTTTTCGTTTAATTTGATTTCGTTTTATTTTGCATTAATTTTTTAGATGCTCGTTGCAATAAGTCAAGTAACAAAACAAGTGTTTAGACAAAATCCAGAAATCTTTCCGGTTAGCCCCATGGATTATGGTCATTTCCTCATGATCTCAATCGGCACAGGTGCACCAGAAGAAACCAAACAGTACAATGCTAAGATGGCATCCAAATGGGGCATTTTCGGTTGGCTGCTCCACAACGGTTCGAACCCGATCATTGACGTATTCACTCAGGCAAGCGGAGATATGGTCGATGAACACATCTCAGTGTTCCTTCAGGCAGTTCATTGCCAAGGAAATTACCTTAGAATCCAAGTAATGACGTGCATTTTTCAATGTTTAATTGATTGAAATGAAATTACACTACAAGAAAGTTGATCTGACCCGGCGGGGTCTTTCCCGACGACATTTTTCGTCGGCAAAAATGACTAGCCACGACGACATCTCGTCGTTACAAGGAGCGAGTTTTTTTTCTCTCGATCTTGAGTTTTCCCGACGCCATGACGTCGGCATAGGTAACCCCGGTTTTTTTTCACTGCAAAGCGCGCCATGGCAAAATATTCCCGCTTTCGAATCACCCTTTCGCGACGTCATGTCGTCGGCATAGATCGTTTTTTTTTTTTTTTTTTTTTGGTGATCATTAACTTGAACGACGCCGTTTTAAGTAAGCCTTGTACCGACGACCTGTCGTCGGGACAGGGCTTGGCGACATAAAAAAGGAACTGAACCTACCAAAACTCATTCTTCACCCTTTTTGTTCCCTAAAATCGCGTCTGTGACTCCCCCAAGCGGCGATTTCGTCAAATATAGGTGATTTTGGTCCGGTAGAAGGCACAAGGAAACGATTTTATAGCTTCTAGTCATCTTCTTCATCATGTAAGTAAAAATCATCTTAAAAATTTGGGGGTTTTCTTTTTTGTGCTAATTGAGGCTTATATCCATGGTATGTAGATGCTTTTGGGTGATTTTGTTATGATAAGAAGTTTGTCCCGACGAGACCTCGTCTAGAAGCGTGTTTATAAGGTAATCTACTTTTGATTGTGTTTATTTTTTTTAGAAGGCTGGACGTATGCACGTATGTATATTTTGTATGTATATGTTCATATATTTGTATATATGTATATGTATGTGGTTGGAATTTGTAAGTATGTATGTGTTAAATTTTGTTTTGAATGCTCCTACATGTTTTTTGTTTTGTTTTGTTTATCAAAAATTAAATCAAAAAATTAAACCACTTGCAATCTACAAACACCTAAAACTTGGAGGTTTTGTCGAACTTTTGGGGCACATTATCCATCATACGAGGCTCCAAAGTTGATTTATGTTTTTTTTTCCTGATAATTTATTGAATAAAGAAACCAACATTTGTGCTTTTACTTTTTAACTAAGATTAAAGCAAATGAGGCCACAAAGTCCTCTTATTTTATTAATTATTATATATGCAATACATTAATTAAACCAACATAAAATAAATTAATATGAATAAATAGAATACTACTAGCATTCATGCACTTATTATAAATTAATATGAATAAATTGAATGCTCCTACTGTTTTTTTTTACATTGCAGCCATTAGTTTACTTATATTATATATGTGACTTTTGAGTTGGATGATTTATTTACTTATATTAACATATGTGGTCGGCACTTAGATGATTACAGAAAATAAACTTGATTGGTAATGCTTTTGTAAGGTTGGGTTCAAAACATCATTTTACTTAATATGTTGGTCCATCAATTAATATGATGACCCATCAAATGGGTGAATTAAATTCAAGTACATTATTTGATGCATATTGAGTTATCTTTATAAGTATGTATGTGTATGTGTGTATATATATTTATATTTGTATATGATCTGTTTTCTTTTTCTTTTTTACAATAAAGGGGTCATTTAAATTTTTTTTTAATTTTTTTTATTTATTTTTAAATTAATTATTAATTTCTGCCGACGGTTTCGGGCGACGACATGTCGTCGGGAATAACAATGTATACCGACGAAACTTTCCCCGACGACCTAAAATCTCTATAGCGACGAAGCTATACCGTCGAACACAGTGGCGACGACATGTCGTCGGGATAGGCTGTGCTGACGACATGTCGTCGGCACAGGGCGTCGTATCAGAAAAGATTTCTTGTAGTGTTAGTTATTTTAATTTCAAACTAATTAACAATTGATGATATGATATTAATTAACCAGGATGATTCATTAAGTGGTGATGAAGCATTAGTGGATGTTGCAACCACAGAGAACATGATGAAACTTCAAGAAATTGGTGAAAATCTTTTGGAAAAACCTGTTTCAAGAGTTAATCTAAAGACTGGATTGTCTGAGCCAATAGGAAGTGGCCAAACCAATGCCCAAGCTCTTAAACGGTCAGCATATATTTATTTTTGTGCCCATGCAATAATACATTTAAGTATGTATAGCAAAATGGGCGGGATGGGTTGGTTTGGATAACGGGTCAGAATGAGTGCGGATCAGGATGAGTTTAATAACTAAACGTCCGTTTGAAAACAACAATAGCCGTTTAACTTTTTGAAGATGCAGAAACAGTAGCACCCTAATTTAATTTTAACATCTTTTAGGTTTTTGTAATGTTGTAAAGTTTTAGTATTCATGAAGTTTGTTAATAAATTACAATATCTTAAAGTAATACTAATCACACATCCATGCAGATTTGCAAAATTGCTTTCAGAGGAGAAGAAGCAGCGAGAATAACAAAATAATTTTTGTGCAATGGTTTCACTTATAAGTCTCCTCGTATAAAACACTTAAAATCACACACATGTATTATACAGTATGTAAATTAATTCTTTGATTGTCATTTTTTTATTATTTGTATAAAAATTTGTACTACTTTTACTCTGTGTAATAAATAATTTGTACTAATTTAATGTGATCTAAGCATAATATTCTTAATATGGTACCATATAATAGAGTGAAATGATTCTTTCACATAATATATTATTATTATATAAGTCTCAATGTTGATCAAATACTTAAAAGGAGACGATTCAATCTTAATATATAAATTTCATTAAAAGTCGTGTTTGCTTCTTTATTAAATTCAATTAATTTGTTTGTTGGTGTTATTGATCTAATTTTCCTTTGATATCTATCAAGTTAGGGCATAGAGTTTTGAAAATAAACTGGCTAATAAATCATTTGTTTTTAACGGTTAGCGAATACATTTGAAGCCCGGTTATTCGGGTAAACTTGATGATAAAAGGTCACTCATGTCTAAGAAACGCAGACAACGTTGGTGACCAGGTCCATCCACTATTCCAAAGGAAACTCTCAATTCCAATGGAAATCCACTATCCGAACATCCACTGTAGTAAAACATCTGGCTCGCTTGGAATATATTGTTCCACATATATGGAACTTGAACCCGGGCATGACATTCACATTAAAAAGTCATGAGATTATGTCCTAGCTCTCAAACCAATTGGTTTAGGGTTCGTTGACTCGATGTTGACTCATAAACCATTTTACCCTTATTTTTACATAATGATAAAAATTTTAACTTTAATCAAATTAGATATTTTAAGTATAGAAAACATAATTATTAAATAGTCAAAAGTCATTTGACAAATTTCTAACATCCAAGTATTCGATTTAAGATATGTTTTCAACTAAAGATAACTAGATACGTACAACTTTAATAAAGTGAAAAATGAAACTTTTATATGCTTTAATTCATCTAACTATCTAAACGAAACCCAAGTAGGGTTTCCACGCATTCAAATAAAAATAAGAGAGGCGATATTGAGATGTTTTTAAAATATATATATGCAAATGATATAGATCCCGACACTTGTAAGAAACTAGCAACCTACCCGCGCGTTGCGGCGGGTTGTTACGATTGAAACTCATGCGTTGTAGTTTGAATACAGATAGAAAACGATTATGTTTTGTATGTTGTAGTGTAAAGATTTTCAAAAGTAATTTAATAGAAAAAATTCAAGAAACACATGTAAAAGAAACACATGTATATTTAAGACTCGGGTTGCCTTGATGACATTAGATTAGTTAAGTATATAAAAGAAATAAAAGAAACACATGTATTTATGACAACTTGGTTACAAATATCGAAACAGATATAAACAACAATTCCATAAGGGTACAAATGTTTTTAATCGGAACTTCGCCTTCACTTGCTAAGAGTTTAATGTCTAACATGTAAAGACTAATAAAGGCTGATGCTCACCAAACCTCCTATTTTGTCCAAGTACAAATGCCGCAAAGAATAACATCCTTCGGAAGGAGGAAGTTACTCCTCGGAAGCAACATTGCTTCCGAAGGATAACTTAATCCTGCCAAAGGTTGTACAAGACTATTGCTTCAAAAGATCCACACTTAGAAGATTTCAGAAGTTCAGAGCTTCCGAATATCAAATGCTTCTGAAGACTCTTCTCAGCAACTTCCTCAGGAAGACAAAGACTTCCGAAGAGATTCCTTCATCAAAGACTGTAGCTGAACACTTTCAAAGTACAAAAGGTACTGACACAAGATGTAACATCAGTGCCGGAACCCTCTCCGGAACAGTGATCGTAACAGTGCGTGAACAGTAATCAGGTACAATTTTCATGTAATTCAGTGTATTTCATGTTCATATCAAACCTCAGTATCATTTCATGTTAACAAAACAGTGAATTCACAGACATTTCAGAGAAATCAATTCAGAACAATGATTCTTGAGTCAGATAATTATTTGGCAACACAGAATCATCATGTGATTTATTTGTTAGGATTTTATTATGTATAAACGTATGTGAGGCCTTACAGGACAAAACAACACGAATATCGTTAAGTGAATGCTAAACCGACAGATTATTCGTATAGGTGACGATCTGTACGAATAAATCTAAAAGTTTAACGTTCTGAATGATATTCGATAATTAGAAAACAATATTGAAAAGTGTAGTTATCGTCGTATTTGATTCGAACAAATACGCGCGATGACCGCGCGATTCGATCTAAACGTTAAATAAATATTTTTGTAAATTAAATAATTAAAAGATATTTAGTTAATTTATTAGGAATCACAACCTAAAATAATTTTATGACTTCTATTTTAAAACCGAGTCGTTTCGTTACGAAAACGACGCGAGAACGACGTTTTTACGCGAAACCACGCGAAACCGAACGAACCCGAACGAACCCGGGTAAAACCACGCCATTTATTATGGCATTTAATGTCATAATTCCAGCCAACAACCACCCACCAACACCCAAGTCGTTCACCCCTTTCTCTCACTAGAATATTCAACTTCTCACTAGGATTTCTAGCTCAAATCACCATCATTTTGGGTGTTCTTGGTGTCAAAATCACCACCATCACTTGTAGATCAAGGAAGTACAACAGATCGGGGCTTGAATCCATCAAAATCGGGGTAAAAATCATGTGTTTGTTTCGGTTTTAGGGTTTTCAAAACCCTAAGTTCGAGCCTTTCATTAACCGGTTTTTAAACCATCTCATACCATAGGAACTCCACAAAAACACCATAGAATGAAGTAGGAACAAGTGAGGCACCATTGTCTAGCCTTGAAGTTCGATTTTAGTGGGCTGTCTCTGGGTGGTTACGACGGCCGAATAACCAGCCCGCCGAATGAGGATGAATCCTCCTTCGCCGAATGACTCCTCAACAACCCAATAGCCATTCGCCGAATGGCTTAAGCCATGCTCACTCCATTCGCCAAATGCCATTTGCCAACTCCTATTCGCCGAATGACCACCTCTCCCTCATTCGGCCAAATGGCAAAGGGTTCATTCGACACCCCTTATTCGACTATGACCCTTATTCGATCAAGTCATCATTCGACACTCCTTCGACAGTCATCATTCGGTCGCACCTCATTCGATTGACATCTTTTCTTTCGGCCAAATCAAATCACGAATGAGTACATAACCTATTCGCCGAATAAATCTCTCACTCGATCATCACCCTCATTCGACTTAAGACTCATTCGATCGGCCATGCACATTCGAACCATTAGTCATTCGGCCAACCATCCTTCATTCGTTAGGCTAAGCACATTTGACCAACTCTAATCGGCCAAGGCCACCTTCGACATGGCGATTTATTTGAGCCGCCATCTTTGCATGGGGCGATACATGGATGCATGGAGTTGGTGTGTGTGCATGGGGATAGCCTAAGGGTCCATTCCCATGCAATCATTTTAAATAAAATAGGGTTGCATGAATTATACTGAAATTTTTCACATAGTGATGAGCTTATATGGGAAACTCATCATGTGTGGATACATGGGCAACATAAAGGGTTCATGGAATGCATTTCAGGAGGTGAAACTTAAGAAACAAATGTAGAACTAACAAGGAATCAAGCATTTGAGATACGAATAACAATCGTTTTCTTGGAATACAATTTCAATACAAACAAGAGTATAATATCAGTGGATGTTCAAGACATACATGGGGATCTAATGAGAATCAAAGTCAAATCCATGGGCCGGGAATGGCCCAATGGGCTTAATTTAAGTCCGTCATCAAGATTAATTACATTTTTCTTAAAATAATTATGTTTGTCATAAAAGAAATTAAATTATAAATTTTCTTAAAGTGATTAAATGACTTTCATAAATAAATGTGTAATTTAAATAAATTAAATTGAAATGTTTACTTTAAGTCTTTAAATGATTAATGTGGGATTTTGGTTATGAATGGGTAATAAGGTTAGCTTAGTTAGAGAAAACCATAGAAACACATTAGTAATCTAAGACACGTAGTTGCACACCGAGACCAAACCCTAGTTAGGACGTTTATTATAAATACTTATCGTATACGAATTCTCTTAAAACCAACCCAGGTACCGAAGATACCTAGGCAACAATCAAAGAGCGCGCATATCTTTTGTGGTTCATTTGCACAGCAACACAGGTGAGTTCATTGCCCCTTTTCTAACATTTTTGTTTTAAAACGCGGGGCTGAGAAGCATGCGTAAACTGTTTTATTTAAACTGTTTATTTAAATGCTTTTAATTATTATATGTCTTTACATATATATGTTGTTGATACTCCTAGACTCCTGTCTAGGAAATTAATGAACAAATCAAGTTATCAATTAAATTTAAGTACTCTTATGAGTAATACCTTAAATTTGAATTCTAAATCAACCCTTAGTCCATCAAGTTCAACTTCAAGAATCTAAACTCAAAGTGAAATCAAAAGAACAAGATCAATAAATCATATTCAAGGGAATCATAACTCAGTGTGTGATCTGAGGCCCAAGAATCATAAATCAAATCAATTATCATTCAAAATCATGGGAACTCAAAGAATCAAGAATCAAGAGACTCAAGAGATCAGAAATCATAAATGTGTGTGACTCATTGAAATAATGAAATCATTATGATCTAATGAACTCATTAATACTCAAGTCATGGTGGATGTCAGTTGTATATGGAATCAAGACCACGTGTAACACACATATAAAGTCCCTTCAGGTATAGAAGACTTTTGTAGTCAGGCTATACGGGCAATAACGTGAACAATCATGGAAATCAATATCAAAGTCTAAACTCAAGAGAATCAAGAGATCAAGAAACAAAGGATATCCTTAAAGTCCCCGCATGTACAGAAGACCTTTGGGTCAAGCTGTAAGGGCAAATCATTAAAATCCCGTCACGCCCAGGTATACTCCTTGTGAGTTATGCCTGGTATGGGTCACGTGTGAGAGGTTACAATTTGGACAACCACCAACAACTAAGTCTAACTGATTGAGTAAAATTATACCCAATCATCATGTTTTAGTTGTATTTAAATGTATTATTTAATTATTAAATTAAATATTGGACATTTTACTATTATCACTGATGTTTGGAAAATCATTTATCTATGAGAAACTCAAGAGATTCAAAGTCAAATCAGGTTTCATTATCATAATTCAAATCAGAAGTGTTGGGTAAAAATGCTTAATTATCATTAACGACAGTGTCATATGCATATTAGTATGTGGTGGGATGGTGGCTAGGGCTTGTCCCTTACATATGCCCTATATATAAGCATACCGATGTGGATGTTACATGTGGAGTTAATGAGGTTAGGGTCTTTACCGAAAGAGGTTTTCAAATCATTTTCAAATCATAAAACTATATGAACTCACCAACCATGTGTTGACTTGATCTTTTTGCATGACTTCTCAGGTGACGAACAGGTCAACTAAGAAGTTATTCTTTTCGTACTAGGACTTCAGATAGAAGGCTTAGCTTTTGGACCTGCATTATTTTTGAAGACATCATTATGCAAATTATTTTGTATATCTTGTGTAAATACAAGATAGAAATATATGATGTTTATGGTAGATTTACATTGTTAAATTATAAACAATACTGATGTAATTTAACTTTGTAATTCTATTATAATTAGCAATTCTCATCTGTATCATGTGCAATGTAAACAATCTGATCATCACGATTATCACTCACGATATCGCGCCCCGGGAACTTTCCGCCCGACGGGACAACCGATCCTATCCCGCCGGCTCGGGGTGTGACAGATTGGTATCAGAGCCATGGTTATAGAGAAATATAGGTCATTTGTTTAAACGGTTTGGCCTAGACTATAACCTAGGGACCCTGCATGTAGAGAACTTAGGATTTAAGACCTATTGCATTGCGTCTTCTGCATTCGATCATTGCACTAACCAATACTCGTTTGGTTATGATCAGAATGCCGCCGCGAAGACAACCTCCTCTGTTGACATCAACACAAGACCAAGCTCCACACTCCTCGACGCCATCACCAAACGACTCACCACCGCCACCTCCTCCACCGCCTCCACCTCCTCCTCCACTGATCACCGAGGCATCAGGTTCAGGAACAACACCTATACTGGATCCTACTACTATAGCTTTGGTGACACTACTGAGCAGCCAGATGACCAATCAGATGAAAGCGGCGATACCGGAGATGTTCAACCTTCTCCGTAATGAAATCAACAACACTGGCAATTCATCAGGAGAAGCCAGTGGGAATACTGGTGGTACCTCACACTACTCTTACAAGTCATTTGTAGGATGTAAGCCGCCTAGCTTTAGCGGATCTGAAGGAGCCGTTGGATTAATCCAATGGATTGAAAAGATTGAAGCTACTCTGGACCTCTGCAGCTGTCCAGAGCACCATAAAGTCCGCTACTCTGCTGGAACATTCAACAAGCGGGCTCTGACCTGGTGGAATGGTCAGATCAACGCCCGAGGAAGAGAAGAAGCCATGGCCATGCCATGGGAGGATTTCAAGACACTGCTGCGAACAGAGTTCTGCCCCAAGAATGAGTTGCAGAAACTGGAGGTTGAATTATCCAACCATGTGATGAAAGGGGCTGATCATATGGGGTATACTACTCGTTACCACGAGCTAGTTGCTTTGGTGCCCGACATGGTACCTACTCTGGAGAAGAGAATAGACAGATATGTGGGTGGACTTCCCGCCTGCATCCAGGGCATGGTTGTTTCAGCCAACCCTACCACTGTTGAATCTGCAGTGAGACTGTCTGGAAAACTTACTGATTTGATGGTTGCCTCTGGAGTACTGAAGAAAGAGGCTGACACCAGTAAACGCAAGGAAGAGTCTTCAAAGAAACCACAGCAGCAGCAACACCAGAAGAAGAAACAGAAATTAATCAAGAACTACACTGTGACTACTCCCCTGAATCAAGTAGCAACGGCACAACAAAATGTGCCCAAGAGACAATATACTGGCCCACATCCTTTGTGTACTAAATGCCAGTATCATCATGCTGCAAACAACCAGTGCCGTCAATGCACGGCTTGTGGAAGAAAAGGGCACTGGGTTCAGCAGTGCAGACTGACACCAAATCCAGTAGTCAACAATGCTGCACTAGCTCTCCCTCCACCAGCCAACCAGAACAACGGTGGATGCTTCAACTGTGGCGAACAAGGCCATTTTGCAAAGAACTGCCCGAAGAAGGCACAACAAGCAGTTCAAGCTCCTTGTGGAAGAGCTTTTGTTATTGGAGCACCAGCTGCACGCCAGGACCCAAATGTGGTCACTGGTACGTTTCTCTTACATGACTTTTATGCATCTGTTCTATTTGACACTGGTGCGGATCAGAGTTTTATCTCTGCCGATTTTGCATGCCAACTAGATTCTATAGAGGAACAGTTAGACTCCCCTTACATCATAGAAGTAGCTAACGGAAAACAGATCACAGTTAGTACAGTTCACAGAAATTGCCCATTGACATTTAACGGTTATACATTCTCTATCGATTTGATACCGATGGAGTTGGGTAGTTTCGACATCATTGTTGGAATGGATTGGCTTTCCTCTAACCGAGTGGAAGTCATCTGTTCTGAGAAGCTGCTTCGAGTTCCATTACCAGATGATCGTGTGTTGGAAGTCAAAGGGGATCAAGCAAAACGAAGTGTCAAAATCATTTCATGCATAAAGGCGCGTAAGTGTTTACAGAAGCAGTGTGTAGCTTTCTTGGCTCATGTAGTGGAAAAAGAGAAAGACAAGAAGAAGATACAAGATGTATCAGTAGTGAAGGAATACCCAGAAGTATTTCCTGAAGATCTACCAGGTTTGCCTCCTGTGCGACCGGTAGAGTTCCGAATTGACTTAGTTCCTGGAGCAACTCCTGTTGCTAAATCTCCTTATCGGTTAGCACCTTCGGAGATGCAGGAATTGTCGAACCAGTTGCAGGAATTATTGGATAAAGGATTCATTAGACCGAGCTACTCACCTTGGGGAGCTCCGGTCTTATTTGTGAAGAAGAAAGACGGATCGTTCAGAATGTGCATAGATTACAGGGAGCTAAACAAACTAACCATCAAGAATCGGTATCCATTGCCAAGGATTGATGATTTGTTTGACCAACTGCAAGGAGCTCAATACTTTTCGAAGATTGATTTGCGGTCTGGTTATCATCAACTCAGAGTTCAAGACGAAGACATACCGAAGACGGCATTCCGAACCAGATACGGGCATTATGAATTCATGGTGATGCCTTTCGGAATGACGAACGCACCAGCGGTATTCATGGATCTCATGAACCGAGTGTGCAAGCCGTACTTGATCAGTTTGTCATTGTCTTTATTGATGACATACTGATTTATTCCAAGAGCAAAGCAGAGCATGAGCAACATCTCAGGAAGATCTTGGAACTGTTGATGGAACAGAAACTCTATGCCAAGTTCTCTAAATGTGAATTTTGGCTAAGGGAAGTTCAGTTTCTTGGTCACGTAGTCAACAGTGAGGGAATACACGTAGATCCTGCCAAGATTGAAGCAATAAAGAACTGGGACACTCCGAAGACACCAACGGAGATACGGTCTTTTCTGGGATTGGCAGGTTATTATAGAAGGTTTATCTCAAACTTTTCTAAGATAGCTTTGCCACTCACTAAATTAACTCAGAAAAGTGAACCGTTTGTCTGGGAACAGAAACAAGAAGATGCCTTTCAGACACTGAAGCAGAAGTTATGTAATGCTCCAATCCTATCACTCCCGGAAGGATGTGATGACTTTGTTGTTTATTGTGATGCATCCCACCAGGGACTTGGTTGCGTACTGATGCAACGGGACAAAGTTATCGCTTATGCATCAAGACAGTTAAAAGTTCATGAGAAAAATTACACTACTCATGATCTTGAACTGGGAGCAGTGATCTTCGCATTGAAAATCTGGAGACATTACTTATATGGCACTAAGTGTACCATATTTACTGATCACAAGAGTCTGCAGCACATCTTTGATCAGAAGGAGCTCAACATGCGACAACGCCGTTGGGTTGAACTTCTGAATGATTATGATTGTGTGATCAAGTACCATCCGGGAAAGGCAAACGTTGTAGCTGATGCCTTGAGTCGGAAGGAACGGGTCAAACCCTTACGCGTTAGGGCTATGGGTATGACTGTGCAGACCAGCTTACAAGACAAGATCATTCAAGCTCAACAGGAATCAGTTGATAGAGGAAACTTGAAGAAAGAACTTGATTGCGGAGCAGAGAAACATTTAGAGACCAAGTCGGATGGAATGATCTACTACCAGGGTCGTATATGGATTCCGGCGGTAGATGAATTGAGAAGACTTATCTTCGATGAGGCACATAAGACAAAATACTCTGTTCATCCAGGCGCCGATAAAATGTATCAAGACTTGCGTGGATTTTATTGGTGGCCGGGAATGAAGAAAGACATAGCCGAATACGTCGGTAAATGTCTAACGTGTGCGAAGGCAAAGGCGGAACACCAGAGACCGTCTGGTTTACTGGAACAGCCTGAGATTCCGCTCTGGAAGTGGGAACAAATAGCTATGGATTTCATTACCAAGCTACCCCGCACTTCCAGTGGTCACGATACAATTTGGGTGATCATTGATCGATTAACAAAATCTGCTCATTTCTTGCCGATGCGTGAAACCTTCACGATGGATAAACTGGCGAGATTGTACATCAATGAGATAGTGGTACGTCACGGTGTACCATTATCAATTATTTCTGATAGAGACAGCAGATTTACTTCAAGATTCTGGCAATCACTACAGAAATCTCTAGGGACACAGTTAAATCTGAGTACAGCTTACCATCCACAAACGGACGGCCAAAGCGAACGTACGATTCAGACCCTAGAGGATATGTTAAGGACCTGTATTTTAGATTTCGGTGGGAATTGGGATTCTCATTTGCCACTGATTGAGTTCTCCTACAACAACAGTTACCACAGCAGTATCGGATGTGCACCATTCGAGGCTCTTTATGGTCGGAAATGTCGATCACCGATCTGTTGGACTGAAGTTGGAGACAATCGAATAATTGGGCCAGAACTTATTCAAGAAACCACTGACAAGATTGCGCAGATTCAGAGAAGATTGCAAGCTACAAGAAGCAGACAAAAGAGCTACGCTGACAAACGGCGTAAGCCGTTGGAATTCCAAGTGGGAGACCGTGTCATGTTGAAGGTATCCCCATGGAAAGGCGTTGTACGTTTTGGAACAAAAGGCAAGCTAGCACCACGATACGTCGGACCGTTCGAAATCATCGAACGTATTGGTCCTGTGGCGTATAGACTAAGATTACCAGATGAACTCAGTGGTGTGCATGACGTGTTTCACGTCTCGAATTTAAAGAAATGCCTTGCTGACGAATCACTCGTCATTCCACTCGAAGAGATTCAAGTTGATGATCAGTTGCATTTTGTCGAGGAACCTTTAGAGATTATGGATCTCAAGGTCAAACAACTGAGACGAAGCCGTATTCCGATTGTAAAGGTTCGTTGGAATTCAAGACGCGGACCCGAGTTTACTTGGGAACGTGAAGATCACATGAAGTTAAAGTATCCCCAGCTGTTTGAAGAGGAAGCCGTACCCGATAACAATTCTTAAATTTCGGGACGAAATTTCTTTAACAAGGGGAGACTGTAACATCAGTGCCGGAACCCTCTCCGGAACAGTGATCGTAACAGTGCGTGAACAGTAATCAGGTACAATTTTCATGTAATTCAGTGTATTTCATGTTCATATCAAACCTTAGTATCATTTCATGTTAACAAAACAGTGAATTCACAGACATTTCAGAGAAATCAATTCAGAATAATGATTCTTGAGTCAGATAATTATTTGGCAACACAGAATCATCATGTGATTTATTTGTTAGGATTTTATTATGTATAAACGTATGTGAGGCCTTACAGGACAAAACAACACGAATATCGTTAAGTGAATGCTAAACCGACAGATTATTCGTATAGGTGACGATCTGTACGAATAAATCTAAAAGTTTAACGTTCTGAATGATATTCGATAATTAGAAAACAATATTGAAAAGTGTAGTTATCGTCGTATTTGATTCGAACAAATACGCGCGATGACCGCGCGATTCGATCTAAACGTTAAATAAATATTTTTGTAAATTAAATAATTAAAAGATATTTAGTTAATTTATTAGGAATCACAACCTAAAATAATTTTATGACTTCTATTTTAAAACCGAGTCGTTTCGTTACGAAAACGACGCGAAACGACGTTTTTACGCGAAACCACGCGAAACCGAACGAACCCGAACGAACCCGGGTAAAACCACGCCATTTATTATGGCATTTAATGTCATAATTCCAGCCAACAACCACCCACCAACACCCAAGTCGTTCACCCCTTTCTCTCACTAGAATATTCAACTTCTCACTAGGATTTCTAGCTCAAATCACCATCATTTTGGGTGTTCTTGGTGTCAAAATCACCACCATCACTTGTAGATCAAGGAAGTACAACAGATCGGGGCTTGAATCCATCAAAATCGGGGTAAAAATCATGTGTTTGTTTCGGTTTTAGGGTTTTCAAAACCCTAAGTTCGAGCCTTTCATTAACCGGTTTTTAAACCATCTCATACCATAGGAACTCCACAAAAACACCATAGAATGAAGTAGGAACAAGTGAGGCACCATTGTCTAGCCTTGAAGTTCGATTTTAGTGGGCTGTCTCTGGGTGGTTACGACGGCCGAATAACCAGCCCGCCGAATGAGGATGAATCCTCCTTCGCCGAATGACTCCTCAACAACCCAATAGCCATTCGCCGAATGGCTTAAGCCATGCTCACTCCATTCGCCAAATGCCATTTGCCAACTCCTATTCGCCGAATGACCACCTCTCCCTCATTCGGCCAAATGGCAAAGGGTTCATTCGACACCCCTTATTCGACTATGACCCTTATTCGATCAAGTCATCATTCGACACTCCTTCGACAGTCATCATTCGGTCGCACCTCATTCGATTGACATCTTTTCTTTCGGCCAAATCAAATCACGAATGAGTACATAACCTATTCGCCGAATAAATCTCTCACTCGATCATCACCCTCATTCGACTTAAGACTCATTCGATCGGCCATGCACATTCGAACCATTAGTCATTCGGCCAACCATCCTTCATTCGTTAGGCTAAGCACATTTGACCAACTCTAATCGGCCAAGGCCACCTTCGACATGGCGATTTATTTGAGCCGCCATCTTTGCATGGGGCGATACATGGATGCATGGAGTTGGTGTGTGTGCATGGGGATAGCCTAAGGGTCCATTCCCATGCAATCATTTTAAATAAAATAGGGTTGCATGAATTATACTGAAATTTTTCACATAGTGATGAGCTTATATGGGAAACTCATCATGTGTGGATACATGGGCAACATAAAGGGTTCATGGAATGCATTTCAGGAGGTGAAACTTAAGAAACAAATGTAGAACTAACAAGGAATCAAGCATTTGAGATACGAATAACAATCGTTTTCTTGGAATACAATTTCAATACAAACAAGAGTATAATATCAGTGGATGTTCAAGACATACATGGGGATCTAATGAGAATCAAAGTCAAATCCATGGGCCGGGAATGGCCCAATGGGCTTAATTTAAGTCCGTCATCAAGATTAATTACATTTTTCTTAAAATAATTATGTTTGTCATAAAAGAAATTAAATTATAAATTTTCTTAAAGTGATTAAATGACTTTCATAAATAAATGTGTAATTTAAATAAATTAAATTGAAATGTTTACTTTAAGTCTTTAAATGATTAATGTGGGATTTTGGTTATGAATGGGTAATAAGGTTAGCTTAGTTAGAGAAAACCATAGAAACACATTAGTAATCTAAGACACGTAGTTGCACACCGAGACCAAACCCTAGTTAGGACGTTTATTATAAATACTTATCGTATACGAATTCTCTTAAAACCAACCCAGGTACCGAAGATACCTAGGCAACAATCAAAGAGCGCGCATATCTTTTGTGGTTCATTTGCACAGCAACACAGGTGAGTTCATTGCCCCTTTTCTAACATTTTTGTTTTAAAACGCGGGGCTGAGAAGCATGCGTAAACTGTTTTATTTAAACTGTTTATTTAAATGCTTTTAATTATTATATGTCTTTACATATATATGTTGTTGATACTCCTAGACTCCTGTCTAGGAAATTAATGAACAAATCAAGTTATCAATTAAATTTAAGTACTCTTATGAGTAATACCTTAAATTTGAATTCTAAATCAACCCTTAGTCCATCAAGTTCAACTTCAAGAATCTAAACTCAAAGTGAAATCAAAAGAACAAGATCAATAAATCATATTCAAGGGAATCATAACTCAGTGTGTGATCTGAGGCCCAAGAATCATAAATCAAATCAATTATCATTCAAAATCATGGGAACTCAAAGAATCAAGAATCAAGAGACTCAAGAGATCAGAAATCATAAATGTGTGTGACTCATTGAAATAATGAAATCATTATGATCTAATGAACTCATTAATACTCAAGTCATGGTGGATGTCAGTTGTATATGGAATCAAGACCACGTGTAACACACATATAAAGTCCCTTCAGGTATAGAAGACTTTTGTAGTCAGGCTATACGGGCAATAACGTGAACAATCATGGAAATCAATATCAAAGTCTAAACTCAAGAGAATCAAGAGATCAAGAAACAAAGGATATCCTTAAAGTCCCCGCATGTACAGAAGACCTTTGGGTCAAGCTGTAAGGGCAAATCATTAAAATCCCGTCACGCCCAGGTATACTCCTTGTGAGTTATGCCTGGTATGGGTCACGTGTGAGAGGTTACAATTTGGACAACCACCAACAACTATGTCTAACTGATTGAGTAAAATTATACCCAATCATCATGTTTTAGTTGTATTTAAATGTATTATTTAATTATTAAATTAAATATTGGACATTTTACTATTATCACTGATGTTTGGAAAATCATTTATCTATGAGAAACTCAAGAGATTCAAAGTCAAATCAGGTTTTATTATCATAATTCAAATCAGAAGTGTTGGGTAAAAATGCTTAATTATCATTAACGACAGTGTCATATGCATATTAGTATGTGGTGGGATGGTGGCTAGGGCTTGTCCCTTACATATGCCCTATATATAAGCATACCGATGTGGATGTTACATGTGGAGTTAATGAGGTTAGGGTCTTTACCGAAAGAGGTTTTCAAATCATTTTCAAATCATAAAACTATATGAACTCACCAACCATGTGTTGACTTGATCTTTTTGCATGACTTCTCAGGTGACGAACAGGTCAACTAAGAAGTTATTCTTTTCGTACTAGGACTTCAGATAGAAGGCTTAGCTTTTGGACCTGCATTATTTTTGAAGACATCATTATGCAAATTATTTTGTATATCTTGTGTAAATACAAGATAGAAATATATGATGTTTATGGTAGATTTACATTGTTAAATTATAAACAATACTGATGTAATTTAACTTTGTAATTCTATTATAATTAGCAATTCTCATCTGTATCATGTGCAATGTAAACAATCTGATCATCACGATTATCACTCACGATATCGCGCCCCGGGAACTTTCCGCCCGACGGGACAACCGATCCTATCCCGCCGGCTCGGGGTGTGACACAAGACATGCTGGTCTGATGACAGATAGAGACAACATGTAATGAGTCAGATCAGTTACCTTACTTCTCCCATGCTGCATTAAATGCAAAAGATCATCTGAAGCCTTAAAGATCATCAACATTAAATGTCTTTTGTATTTAGTAGTCTTTGTTAAAGTCAATGTCTATTTGTATAATGATTATGACTGAGTGTCTTAGCCTGTTAAGACACTCAACATACTAGAATAAGCTTTACTTTATGTACTTGTCTAGTATACCCAACTTGTATTCCTAAGTGTATACGGTTGTAGCCACGGCTATATAACCTCCCATTATATGTTTGCTTCAGTGTGCTTGTACGCTTCTTACTTTGAGAGAAATATATCCTTGAGCTTGAAATTACTCTTGTGCTCCTATTAGTGTTCAAGGCTTATTACTTTGTCATTTTGAGTGCTTGTGAGATTAGTCTAACAGAACATTCCGCATCTGTTAGATTGTATAAGAAATACTTGTGAAGTGTTGTTTAGATTAAGCAACCCGATCCAACATAACAGAAGTGCCAAACGCTAAATTTGATTTTGTTTTGATGATATATACATATATAAACTTTGACAATAAAAGATTGGAGGCCATAAAGACTATTCACATTCACAACCAACCAACTTAAACTATTCATTAAGAAATTAATTTCTCTTACATATATACAACCAACCAAACATATTTTTTTCACTCTCACTCACAACTAACTCAACCAAACATAATTTTCACTTTTATTCATAACCAACCCAATTAAAAATTGGCACGTGTTACATGAAATAAAAATATTAATAAAAAAACAACCAATCAAAGGTTGGTCCACCAACTTGATTGCCCATTTTTTATGAATTAAAGTTTTGTTTAATAATATCAACAACCAACCATTGGATTTGTTCATGGATGGGAGTAGTTAAGAGTTGAACCAGTGACCTCCAAGTCCAAACAAAAATGTCTAACCAACTCCAATAAGTTAACAATTGTTAATATTTATGAAATTTAGATATATTGTTGTCTAAAAAGTCGCTTGGTGGCTCAAAAGTTTTGCCAACTACCAACAAATTACGGTCATCTCATATAACCCATGATTATTATTTTTTTCAAATTATATATTGTAAGGGATACATTTTAAATACTTGAGACAGTTAATACATTTTATAAAGTTGAGGGACAGATTTAAAAATGATTTTAAACTTCAAAAAAAAATGTTTCGGACAAGCCTTGTCTACTTTGTCCAAGTGGAAGAACTTTCCGGTGGAGCAAGCTAAAATCATATAAATTAATTGTTTCTTTTCTTTACTTATCTTTAAAATTAAACATATAAACAAATGAGATAACACGCCGACAATTGAAATCTTCCTCTTCTAATATATCTTTCCATTCCAATGACACGTGTCACCAGAATATATCCCCCTTTCATTTTCCCCCCAAACAACCTTATATTTCACACGCGGGTATTACCCAACCCATATATTATACCCACTTCTTATCCTAAGAAACCCTAAAAGATTCATATCATTCGCACGTCTGCTCCGATTGATAGCTTCTTCCCAAGCAGCTTCTTCCCCTATAGATCTATATCACAAGTTCTGAATCGATGAAAAGATCATCATCTGGTAAGTCTTATCCTTTCTATTATGTCAATGATCTAAACATAAACCCTAATAATCACCTGTAAATATTTATGATTCCCAATCTTCTGAGTTTATCGTCATTCCTATATTTCTTCATAGGATCATCAAGATAAAATTGTTTTTAGGGTTAATGTTATTAGGATTGATTGTTTTATTTAAGGTAAATATCATCGGATTGACCGCAGAGCCACAATCTACGGTTATTTGTTTGGATACTCCTCATCGGATTGATTGTTTATATTTTTTTTATTTATCCATGTAAGCCTCTCATCCTTTAGCTTTTTCATTATAAGGCTATTCAAAATCAAAATTTGTGTTTTAATGGTTTCGGATTTCTTACTGTGACATCTCATCAAAGGTTACTGAAGCAGTGTGATCTCCTTGTCTTAATATCAGAACAAATGCACCAAAAGAAGATGAGGTTAGAGCCAAAGAAATTTGTTTCTCAATTATGAGGTCAAGAATGTTAACTTGGGTTTTTTTTCCACGTAGGTACCCTTTTACCTGTAATCAAGTATATCACAAGATTGTATAATAAAAAAAATATAAATATATAATGTATAATCTCTACATTAATTTATATAATGTGTAATCAATAATGTTTTTGTTTCACATGAGGTTAGCCAACTGATACAATTATTAAATGGAAATAACAATTGTTTACATTTAGAAACATGTCTGTTTGAATTTTTCAAATCATCCCTTGGTGGTCTGTAATATTTGAATGTTGATGACATTTAGATGTTGAATTGTCACACCCCCAAATTTCCACGTGTGGAGCCAGTCCACATGGATGTGACGTTGCCAGAATCACTGCTCATGGTCATAAACAACTCTATATGCGTTTCAAAATACGATGTTTGTCATAAACCCATCCAAACAGTTTATAAAATAAGCAGCGGAAAATACAATAGTTATGCAGCGGAAATTGATATGTTTGAAATGCAGTGGAAAATAAATTGTTAGACACTACATATTGTAGTACAAATAACATAAATAAAAATTGTTTGTTTCAAAGAACATGATAAGAATGCACATGATCTTATGCTCGTTCCTTATGTGCATCCTGATCCAAACGCAGCTAATTACCTAAGAATAAATGTTTAAGAAAAAGTGTCAACACATAGGTTGTTGAGTTCATAGGTTGATATACATAGATAATAATCAGAAATCATGCGTCATGTTGTTTATCAAATGTTAGTCCCGAGCCCTAGGCTCCAAGTGTCAGTGCGTCACTACCGAAATAGACTTGTTAGTCCTTGCTTCTCCATGTCTCGTAAGAACAATGGCAAGATAGGTCGAGATTTCACGTGTCCCGACCTCCAGTTAGTATTGTGACACGTTTAGTATTGTGCCACGTGGGGTTCGTCACACCCAAACAGATCTATTCAAACTCACCTCGTTGTTTGTACATTAACGGTAAAACTTTGCGAGAGCTTGTTATGATTACAACACTTATGTTTGTCTAATAAACCAGCATACACGATATGTTTGTACAAGTAAGAAATGTTTGACTCGATTCAACAAGTATTCTCCCCCTATTTGAAAAGTTTGTAAAAGTGTTAAAGATGGGTCGTAAACTCACCTTAGTGAAAATCAGAGAGTGCGTAAGCTCCTGCTGCGTATGCGTGTCGGTCACCGGCTACCTATATCGTAGAGCGTATGAGAGTTTGTGTAAGTGACCGTGTTCGTGTTCGTGTTTATGCTCAACAACCCTTGGTTGTTACGTTTGTCCGTGTCGGTCCACATTGACCGTATTTGTCCGTGTTTGATCGTGTTTGACCGTGTCAAGTCAACGACCCGTTGGTGAACCATGTGTTGGTTGTGATTCTGTAACATTCGTGTAACAACCGAAAATTTAGCAACCTAATAATAAACGTGCGAAATTTCGGTAACCGTTTATGTCCAAAATTTATATAAACGTTCGTAAAGTAATTATGATCAAAAGGATATAAACGATAAAAATATCTGATAATGTATGGACACGTTATAAAGCCTATTAATAACGTGCAAAATTTCTGTGACCATTTGGGTTCGAAATTTTTATGAACAATCCTGAAGTAATTACGATCACATTAATATAAGCGGGACTGTTATACGATAAAGTATGAACAAGATATAGGCTCGTGAATATTAAAAATATGTGAGCAAAGTAGAAGGGTTTTAAAAATAGGACCCTAAAGTGCAAGGGCCCTAAGTGTAAATTCAAATTAATTCATCAAATGAAAGTCAACATATGGATTTATGTCAGATTGAAATTTGTGGCTAAAATGCATTACGTAGTCTGGAAGAAAATTCGAAGGAATTGAAGTTATCCACGGCAACTCTTTTAGATAAGTTTGAGCATACATACTGCAGATTATATTCTCAAGCTCTCGTTTAGAAATTTTTTGATCAACTTCTGTGTGTTACGAGCAAAGAAGAATCAAGAAGAATAGGTCGATTGTTTAAGGTATGTGTTTATGATTCTCATCTCGTTTTAGTTTAGTATTGATTGATTAAAGAGACCAACACCATGCTTAGATAGAGTTTTGGTTTGGTGTGACTATATGTTATGCGATCATAAAATATGTTTGAACATTTATATAATCTAAGGGTTGTGTGTATGGTTAGAGCTGAGAAAAGAAACAAGTAAAGTTCATGTAATGTTTTAGGAAATTATGAGTGATATGAATGGGTATGAGAATACGCTTGTCTAAGCCGATCAAATAAGTAATCTTTAAGCATAACAAGATTGTAGAGATAAAAATGGTCAAAATGAGTGTAAGCGAAATTTTGAAATAAAGCTCCGAATGAAAGTTATGACACGCCGAAGTTTCGAGCGGTCATCGTAAATTTTCATGATAAGGTTATAATCATGATAATATATCCATATTAATAGGATATCATTCTGAAGTGAAAAAGTAAGGAAAGAAGAAAGGCTAACAAATTGTGCTTTACTAAGCTCAGGTGAGTTCTTTGTAGCTCTATTTTAAATGTTTTATCGTTTTGGGCTGTTATGCATGTTAGAAAGTTATTTTATGAAAATGATTGTTTTACCTGACTACGGTCAAATAAAAGAATATGTTAAAGTAAAGAATGTTTTCAGGTGAAAAATGTTTTAAGTCTCAACTGCGGTTGAGAAAGAAATGATTTTAAAAGTCTCGACCAAGGTCGAGTAGGAAATGTGGTTTTGAAGTCCCGGCTGCGGTTGGGCAGAATTTGAGCACTGCGGTGCGGTAAAGTGTTTATGTTTATTATGGTTTAAATGATTTAAACCATGTTATGTATGAATGATATATGTAAAGAAGTCTTGTACCGGTATGAGCTGTCAACATCGGTTGATAGTTAAAGAAGTCTTGTGGAAACACGAACCTGTCGACTTTGTGTCGTCAGTTGAGGAAGTCTTGTACATGTATGAGCCTGTCAACTTTGGGTTGGCAGTTGAGGTGTCTTGTATTTATACAAGCATGTCGACTTCGGGTCGTCAGTTGAGGTGTCTTGTGCTGCACAAGCCTGTTGACTTCGGGTCAACAGTTGAGGCTAAATCTCCTGCACAATGTGATTGATGTTATAATGATGTGTATGAAATGTATTTACGTTATGATGACATGAATGTTATGTATGTGAATAATGATGTATGAAGATATGAATGAGTAAAGATTTTTATAAAAACATAACCTAGAACTCACCAGCATAAAGCTGACTTGTTTTACATGCATATCAGGTTGAATAGTTTGGAAAGAATAACAAAAGGGCTCGTGGCATACGATAAAGACTACCCTGGCATAATCCGGCTATGTTATAGAACTATAGAGACGTGGATTATGTGTAAATGTTTGCTTAGATCTGTATAATATTTCATGTTGACACTTTAATTTCCGTTGCTATAATAATGTATATATGGTTTAAGGACTATGGGTGTGATGTTTGCCAACCGAGGGGACTCCCAGGATTCGGGGCCTCTCAATTCGTGATCGTGCTCTTTGTGTGCAAAACGCGCAAATCGCGTTCATGGACAACTTACTATTTATAGTAAGTTTCCATTTTTAGCAAGTTCCACAACACATATCGTTTTAATGGTTCTAGCATGCTTGTTAGTCCTACGTGATCATGTTAACACATAGCACGTTGTCATAAGCGATCAAATATACACATAGCTCGTTTTTAGTTATTAAAGTTTCCTAAAATGGCACGTTTCTAGTTTGACATGTTCAATCACAAAATCACATAACAATAATCATGTTACATCATGCTAAACCATTTAGCATGTACAAATTATGTCTAGCATTACTAAATCTAGTTTTCACAAAATAAAGTTACTAAAAATAGTAATTATGACAAATACTCATGAAATGATCATTCTAACCATTTCTAATCCATTTTCTTACCAAATATCATCATAGATCATCATAAATCATTATTTTAACATGACCATTTCATCTAAATCATCATCTAGCAAGATTTAGTTTATAAAAGTTACTATATTTAGTAACTAGGTCCAAAATGACCATACACCTATCCCAAATCTATTTCTTATACTACATATCATCATATTATCATACCAATGATATTTCTATTCACATGCATGCTCATATCTTCATCCATATTATCATGTTGTAACATAAAAGTTACTATAAATAGCAAGTTCATCAAATAATCGTATTTTGACCATGTTATTGATAACAAAGCATGTAACACATCACTAACATCACCAACTGTCACACCCCCAAATTTCCCACTCGTGGTGTCAGTCCACGTGGGTGTGACGTGGCCAAAATCACAGCTCAAGGTCATATAGAACAACTCTATATGCGTTTCAAATACAATGTTTGACACATACACAACCAGACAGTTGACAAAATAAACAGTGGAAATTATAATAACTTAGCAGCGGAAAATATATGTCTAATACAAGCAGCGGAAATTAAAGGGTCAGGCACAACATTGTTTGAAAATACACAATACAAAATATAATTGTTTGATCAAAACGACACGACATAAATGTATGCAGATCCTAAGCTCAAGTCCTTAGGTGCGTTTCCTGAATCCTTATGCCTGTCAATTACCTGAGAATACAAGTTTAAAAAGTGTCAACACAATGGTTGGTGAGTTCACAGGTTTTGATATATACATAGTAATAGAAAACATGTGTCATGTTGTTTATCATAATGTTAGTACCGAGCCCTAGGCTCCAAGTGTCAGTGCGTCACTACCGAACTAGACTTTTTTGCTCTTGCCTCCGCTGTGTCTTGTACACACAGCAAGTTAGGTCAGAGTTTCACGGGTTATGACATCCAGTCAATATTGTGCCCTTGGGGTTAGTCACACCCAAACGGATCCATTCAAACCTACCACGTTGTTCGTACATTAACGGTAAGACTTTGTGAGGACTTGTTACGAGTTCAACACTTAATGTTTGTCTAATAAACCAGCATACACAATAAAATGTTTGTACAGTAATAGATGTTAGACTCAATGCAACTAGTATTCTCCCCCTATTTAAACTGTTTGAAAAGAGTAAAGAGGGGCCGTGAACTCACCTTAGTGATCAAGAAAAGTAGCGTAAGCTCCTCAAGTAGAAAGTGCGTCGGTCACCGGCTACCTATATCGTATACCATACGTGAGTTCGTGCAAGTGACTGTGCTTGTGTTAGCGTTAGTGCTCATGTTTGTGCTCAACAACCCTCGGTTGTTCATGTTTGTCCGTGTCGGTCCATAATGACCATGTTAGCTCTGTTGGTCCACATTGACCGTGTTTGACCAAAGTTGACCGTGTTTGACCAAAGTTGACCGTGTCAAGTCAACGACTCGTTGGTGAACCGTGTGTCGGTTGTGAATCGTGTAACATTCGTGTAAGTGCTCGTCGTGTGCAAAACGCGCAAGTCGCGTCTATGGACAACTTACTATTTATAGTAAGTTTCCATTTATAGCAAGGTTCACAAAGCATATTGATTTCAGAGTTCTAGCATGCTTGTTAGTCCTACGTGATCATGTTAACACATAGCACGTAATCATACGAAATCATGTAAGTCATTTATATCATGTTTGCACATAAAAGTTTCCTAAAATGGAAAGTTTTCATTTCTAGCATATGCGATATCGGAAACCATCTAACCTAGCATTCATTCATCATATTATATCTTATTAAACCATTTAGCATGCTCAAACCATACAAAACGTTCATAAGGTAACATTTCTAAAAATAAAGTTACTATAAATAGTAACTTTGTAACTTTGCATACAAATGACCACTCTAAACATTTCTAAACCATTTTTATATCACAACTCATTATAATATGCCATTTAACATCATTTAAACATGTACAAGTAGCCAAATTTACCTTCTAACAATATTTGGTCCACAAAAGTTACTATATTTAGTAACTTTGCTAAAAATGACCATTATCAAGATCACATTCTAGGTATCAACATCATCCTAATAACATCCTAATAGAAATTCCACATACATGCATGTCACTAATATCACCTATTTCACCATTTTATAAATAAAAAGTTACTATTATTAGAAAGTTCATCAAAAACCATAGTTTTAACTATTTTAACATCTAATCATGCAATACACTCCTAACATCATTCATAATCACATTTGAATGACCAAAATCATCTACAATACACTAGATCATCCATGCATGAAAGTTTATCATCCATCCATGACCAAAACATACATTTTACATATTCATCTTATCAAGGATCATCATAAAACATTAAAATATCACTTTAGATCATCAAATACAGTAGATTAAATAGCAAACCCAGATTCAAACAAGTAAAATTTCATGCATGTGGAGGATGCATGCTTGCATGTGAGTTTCAAGACTTGCATATGTGTGTAATAGTGATTTTAAGCTACAAGGAGTGTTCTACTACCTTCTATAGCTTCAAGATTGTAGAGATGATGACAAGAACAGCCTCTAATGCTCGTTTGTGTAGGAATAACAAGGTGGTGGTGGTCTCCAAGCTTCAACACTCTTCTTCTTCAAGTTCTTGGTGCTTCTCAAGCTTCCAAGCTTCAATGGAGGTCTTCAATGGCTTCCAAGATGTCAAATCAAGGTGTTGCAGATGCTTGGGAAGGAGAGTGGCCGAATTGTTGAGTGTAGAGTCGGTTAAAATGAATGTGTAGGTGTGATGATGGGTCTTGAAAGTTTAAAAAGAAAATCTGCGTATCTGACTCCCAGGTGCACCGCCGAGAGCGCTTGGCGTCGGGCGTAGCATGCGGGGCCACCGGATGAGGCGCTCTTTAATCCATCCGCGCGGATCGCCCATGGTCAAGACTTTGGGTCAGGTGTATCGCCTGGCCCACTTGTCAGGCCCAATAAGCCCATTTTGCTGTTTTTGGCCCTTTTTTAGCCCGTTTTTGCCCGTTTCTCGACTGTAAGACCTCGTTTGAGCATCGTTTGGACTCTAATTGTCAATTACTAACCATAATTGACTCGTGAAGTGTTTCTATGTTACACGATGTGCTAAACGTTCACCAACGTTCGTGTGTTTTGACACATGTGTGCGGTTCCTCGAAAATTCCTCGAATTATCTCGTTGTGTGCCAGTGTTCGTACCATCGTGCCACGTGTCACAATAAATTAAACTAATTCTAGTGCCACGTGTACAGAAATCATTTAAATAAACATTTAAATAAACAATAAGCTGACCTGGAATTTACGGGGTGTCACACCAACAATCATGTATCAATATCTAAAATCATCTAACATGCCTTAGATCATGCATGCATGTGGCCAAATATCATCATTTTCATTATTTTAAACAAAATGACCTACAAATCACCATAATAACATCATATATTGATTTATCAACTACAAATCAGTAGCAAGATCATCAAAACATAGAGCCACAAGGCTGAAATTTCGTGCATGCATCATCAAGTGGGTTGCATGTGTGTGTATGGGTGTTAGATGAGTGTTTTGGCCATGGAATTTACCTTTGAAGGTTCAAGAAGACCAAGATGAATCCTAGACAGCTCTTAGATGCTCCTGGAATAGTAGAGAGTAGCTCCTCAACAGATGCAAATGGGTGATGGGTGCTTGGGGTTCTTCCCTTGGCTTCTTGGGTCTTCAATGTTCAAAGTGAGCTTCAAAACCGTCAAGAACAGCTTCAACAATGGAGGTTATGGGGTTCCAGGTCTGTTGGAAGAGGTTTAGGATCGAATTATGGCTAAAGAACTCGAGGGAAGAGTTTTGGATAATATGTGGTAATGATTTGTCTTGGATTTATAAGATTTTAGCGTCTGGATGTCGTCGCGTACCGCCAAGAGCTTCAAAAAGCTTCTTGGCGTACCGTAATGAATTTCGGGATTCAAAATCCCCGCCCATCCATCACATATCGCGAAGGATGTCTCCGGGGTCCTTAGTGTACCGCGAAGGATCCCGGTTGAGCCCAATAGGCCCAATTTCAATGGTTTGGCTTGTTTTCGATGTTTTCTCACATATAGAACATCTTTCGGCATCGTTTGAACTCTCGAGTCCAATGTTTGAGCTTTTCGTGGTGTTCCTAGGGTTTGGTTACACGATGTGTTAAACGTTTACCAACGTTCGTATCTTCTTAGACACGTGTGTTCGTGTTGTGATAATTCATCGAATTATCGTGTTTGTGTCAGTGTTTGCAATGTCATGCCACGTGTCACACTAAATTAAACTAATTCTAGTGTCACGTATGTGTTTATCAATTAAATAAACATTTAATTATAACAGATGCTAACCTGGATTTTGAAGGTGTCACATGAATCCTGCAATCCTCTTGAATAGGAATATGTGATTTAGCATTACCAACACATATCATTAGTAGTATTTCATATCGTATAAGCATTGATTATTTAGTTGCAACAATATATAATGATGAATGAATAGGTTGGCACATTACATTTAGGCACATGGGACACTTGAGCAGCTATTATACACCACTTTTTGAGGCCTATCTAAGCCTACTATCACCAGAAATACACAATGTGAGGTTATTTATACCATAATCAGCATATGAGTCAATGACATCTTCGTATACATTACCTACAGGATCCATACTTATGATGTCAGGTGTTGTTATATTCAATCCTGACAATAAATAAAAGTCAAGGGCAATCACTATGTATAGTTGGTTTGTATTTAAACAACCAGTTTTTAGTCATGGTCAATTGTATGTGGCATTGTCAAGAGTTAAAAGTAAAGATGGATTGAAGCTGTTGATAGTTGATAAAGATGACAAAGTTACAAACAAAACAACAAATGTTGTGTACAAAGAAATATTTAGAGATTTGTGATTAGTCATTGTAATTTTTTATTAAAATGATTGTTGTACATAATAAAAATACTGTTGTGACGTCTATTTTTTTAACACATTACATATATTTATGTAAACATAATAAAATATATACTTTCTTTTTATATAAACACGTGTAACACATGAGTCTATAAGCTAGTTGTATATATATACAATATGAAACCTTAATATTAGAGGGAAAAAAGGACAAGTAGGCTCCGTCTGATATAAGATTAGCTTATTAAGTAGGATTTGTAAGACTTTCATAAATTAGGAGCTGTTTGTTATTCTTTTAATGGTAATTAAAAGGTTACTTTTTAATGGTTTATAACATCTGAATGGTAGCTTTGATTTTTAAAGACATTCTAAGATAGCTTTGATTTTTTTTGGGGTGGTAAATAGGGTATAATTTTGGTCTTACCAAGGTCATGGTATCTTAGGCTTTTCCTAATTTTTTTTGCCTTTCTTTTTACAATTTAGTGCTAGTTACTTTTCTAATTATTTGTGATTCATTTAACGTGATCCTTTGTTTTCTTTTCTAGCAAAAAGGTTTTTAGGTTGTGGGTCTCTGTGAGAGCAACATAATGTTAGATTTGAGTTGGTTATCTCCAAAGAAAAAAATCAACACATGAAGTGACACAAGCTTTCTACATTTTTCTCAATTCACTTTTTATGACAAGTTCATCTTAATCACATAAATAGCATTAATGGTAAATAACTAACATTATTACTTTTTTTTAAACAGCTACCATTTATCTCCACCTAAATTACACTATTATTACACATTTGAATGAGATTGAACCCATAAACTTTCTTTATAAGAGGCATGCTTTTACCAAGTGAGCTAGTCCCAAATTGACAACTAACATTATTACTAATCCAAAGTTACTACAGCTAATGTCTCAAAACCAACCCAGTATTTCGAAAACAGTAACTCACTTAGTATGCAAGTGTTCATTGAAAGTGTGTAATTGATGTGGACCTTTGGGAACGTATCACATCTCTTGATAATGATAAAGATTTCCCTCATCCCATTCTAGACAAAGCCTGTTTTACAAACGAGATACTACTAGGCATGATTGTTTAGGTTTTTTCTTTTTTCTTTTTTTAAAATAAAAATAAGAAAAGCATACTTCCCTAGAAGAATGAAAACCTAAGGGGTTGTTTGATAGTGTCTTAATGATTATTAAGAGACTATCACTTAATGAATCATTGTCTCTTGATGGTAAGAGGTAACCTTAACCCTGAATTATTAAAAGATAACATCAAAAGGTAGTCTCTTAACCATTCAGACTTAAATGATATCTCATAACCATTAAAAACTATAAACCATCAAAAGATTGTCTCTTAATAGCCATTAAACGGCTATTAGACAGTCCCTAAGATAAACTATTGGTCAGACGTATCTTTATGGAGTCCTGATTGTGGCCTAATGGTAAGGGAGTAAGAATCTATAATAGCGGTTTAGGGTTCAAAGCCCGACACACCCAATTTTTCCTGGGTCACGCGATTTACCTTCTTCATGTTAGCTGTGAAACTGGTCGTTGAGGGACGCCTAATGGTGGCGTTTACCATTTTTGATTGATGCTAAATTGAAAATGTTATATTTTTCACGCCTCCTACATTCGTCGTCATTAGCCTGATTTTGATAATACTTTGTTAATCATACTTTCTCATCAATTTTGCTTCCCCTCAGTTAGGGTGTTAAACAAAACCGAAAACCGTTTAAAACCGATAACCGAACCGTATCCGTAACCGAAAAAAACCAAACCGGATTTTGAATTCGGTTTTCGGTTCGGTTCCTAACCGTATCTGAATTCCGAATTCGGTTCGGTTAACAGTTTTGGATATTTTTTTAATTCGGTTTGTTGGTTAACCGATTAAACCGAATTCATAATTAAATTTATTATTTTTATTAATAATATAAGGTTGAATTCGGTTTATTCGGTTAAATTCGGTTTATTCGGTTGAATTCGGTTCGGTTTATTCGGTTTATTTGGTTTTTAATCGGTTTGTTCGGTTGAATTCGGTTTGTTCGGTTATAACCGAAACCGAATTGAATTCGGTTTGGATAACCATATCCCGAATTCGGTTCGGTTAACGGTTAGAAGGAAAAATATTTGAAAACCGAATAAACCGAACCGATGAACACCCCTAGCCTCAGTATTGCTGCCAGTTTGACCCCTTAAACACGTGCTCAAATACATAAACTGTAAAATTGGAATCTTTGTTGAACCTTCATTCAAGTAATTTTCCATGGCTTTATAAATGGAAAGTTATGGGTTCAAATCCCTCACAAGGTGAAATAGGGGTCCTTGAGAGGTCAGGAGTTTTACGTTACGGTTTCCTCCTGGGGTGGTGGTGGAGTCTCAACAGAGGTCATGGTAACTAGACCTTGGTGACATGGCCTGAAAATCAGTGGTTCACACGTTGAGATCAAATGCCGTTAAAAAAAAAGTAATTTGACGTTTGACCAGGCATTTGCATTAAATTTATTGATTAAAACAATATTTTAACACATACAACCATTATTAAAATGCATAGTTGCATTCTCCTTTAAATAATTTGTAACTTGATGACATAACAAACATTGTTGGCAAAATTATCCCAAATGATGACAACAAATTCGTCATAATAATATTAATTGTCTTACTCTTCAAGTATGACTTTTTGTAGCAATGTCACCATCCATCAGAGTCACACAAAGGATTTATCTAGTGACGTAACTTAAATATTTTGAAAGAAGAGAGAAATTTATGTGACATATGTTGGATATTTTTATTTAATTTGATTAATTTTGTCGACTAACATAGATCATGAAATTCATTAAACAAATTGGGTGTGGGTGCACGTTTATTTAAGGTTTAATTGTTCAATGGGGGTTCCAAAGGGGCAACGCTCCCTTGACGGGTCCAGGAGCAGAGCCCCTGGCTGAGATCGAATTTTGGAATAAAATTCGTTTTATAATTTAAGTAGAAAATTTAGGAATAAGAAAAGTTGAAAACTGCCTACATGTAGTTTCAAATATCCCATATATCCAAGAAAAAATGATCGATCAAAGATTGCTGGTTCATTTTGACACAGACGAATTTCATACTTGTTCTTGATTTTGAATTGAATTTTATCCAATCAAACATTTGAGTGAACTACAAATAGTTTGATATGAAAGTGTAATTCACGACTTTCATTCATCCGGTGATTCAATTTTGTTCGTAATCTGAAATATTATCTACAAACTACAATACTTATTTATTTTTTGAAACGAGGGGCTAAAATAATATTTAAAAAAATAAACCTTTCTCCCCCTGGCTGGGTTTTAAATTCTTATAAACTTTCAGAAATTTCATGAATTTTAAAATTTTGAAATATTTGATAAATTTCAATTCGACTTTTGTGAGATATGATAAGCGAAAATATAATCTTATGAAAAAAAGAGTGACATCATTTTCTATTTACATGTATACATTATAATGAGCTGACTATTTCAGAAGAAAAAAAGTGACGTCATTTTCTATTTACTTTCCAAGGTAAACAAGGCTGCCTTTAGCTTTATGAAGAGCTAAAGTGAAAATTAAACTCAGACCCTTTTGCAAAAAAGAAAACAAAAAATGTTGTTCCAGATTCGTGTTTAAAGCTTCTACTTTACTTTTTTTTTTTTTGCCTTTGTTGAATAACCCGGTATCTATTTGACAATTAAAAACTTTTTTTTTTTAAATTCAAATCAAATCAAAATTAATACTAAATCACTAACGAATCTAATAATCAGCCCTAAGTCGAATCATATAACATGCATAATCAGCTTTAATTTATCAGATTTCAAGCAAAATAAATCAAATAATGAGTTCTAGATGAAATTACTAATGAATCAAATAATAAGTGATAGTCCTAAGTGAATTCTAGTTGAAAGCTCCAAATAATCAACCCTACATTTATCAAATAATAAGTCCTAATAATGAGACCTACATTTATCAAATAACAAGCAAAATGAATCAAAATCATCCCTTACATAGTTGAAACTTCAAAAAGAACCCAACTGATTGACTGGACTGAAATCATACTAAATCAAACTGAAATCGGAGAGTGAAAGAGTGAAAATGGACTATCGTGATGTCATCTCTCGTCTGTCGAACAGAAATCGGAAGAGAATCGAATTGTCGTAGTGTTGTCTCTCTTCTATTGAACTGAAACAGAAAAATCATCCAGACCGTCTCCTCGTTTCACCAATCACCATCCAGACTGTTTCGTTGTTTCCCTCTCCCTCTCATTTATGTTTGCCGTATTTTTTTTCTTCTGGAAAAGAGTCGCCTACTTGCCTCCTCATTTCTTGAATTGAATTTGCTTTTTATTTCATCCTCCTTGTTTCTGGAATAGTGGAATTGAGTCCTAATCTTGCTGACCTAATAAATTAGCAATTAAGCAGGGCCAAATTGTTTTTTAAACCTAAAAATCAAATCTTCTACTATTAATAAAAGAGTGAATTCAATGTCACATGTCTTTTTACTAGTATGTACACCTCATTTACATGTCATATGTAACTCTAAAACTATTGCCACATATGACTATTGTACACATGTCATTACCACAATAAAAGTTGAAAATTTCCGTTCATTAAACACAAATTTATTAGCATTAATTTTCTGCTAATTACTATTATTTTATATTTAAAAATTAAACAACAACCTATTATTGATTTATTAAAATAATAAGTACAACAACTAAATTATTTAAAGTTGTATTAATTTATTATTAAACAATTTCCTTCATTTTTCATTATTTAAAATATAAAACAAACCTTGATAATAAATTCATCTGTTTTATTTTTTTTATAATAATTTAAAAAAAATTAACGTATTTTATTTTTAGTAAAATGACCTGATATTTGCAATTAATAAAGTTACATATAATATTAAGTCTACACATCATGTTATTTTTACATATAATTATTTTTTAATATTTTGTATTATTTAGATTATGTATTACATATTTTAGCAATTTAACATGCAAAACAAATTTAAAAAAAATTAAAATTCTTAAAATTTGAATATGGAAAACTATAATAAGCAACTTATTTTTATTCAATAATTTCAGTTAACACAAAACATAATTTTATTAGCCTTAATTATATCATAGTTTACTATTATATAAAATTTAAAAATTAAAAAATAACAGATTATTGATTTGTTAAAGTAAATGAAATAAAACAAATAAATGATTGCAAGTTTTATTAATTTTTTATTAAACAAATTTCTTCAAATTTATATTACTTAAAATATAAAACAAACTTTGTTAAAAAATCCAACTGTTATGTTTTATGTTTTTTATATTAAAAAAATATTGACGTACATTTTTGATAAAATGTCCTCATATTTGCAATTATTATATTTAAATTTAATTGTTACATAATTTAAATTAATATTTTACGTTTCGTAAAATACATATGATATCAAATATACATATAATATTATATTTACATATAACTATTTTTAGCATCTTGTATATTAAAAACTACGTATAACACATTTTAGCAATTTAAAAAGTCAACAAACATAATAAGTGTTTACATTTCAAATTTATTAAAATTGTAATATAATCAACTTATTTTTTATTTAATAATTTCATAAAGTAAAAAAAAACTATTCAAATAGCGTCAATTATTTTCTAATAAATTGATATTTTAAATTAACTTTTTAAAACTTTAACTGATTATTTATTTATTAATAGAAATGATTAGAATTAAAATGGTTCAGAATTTGTATTAAAATATCATTAGACCAATCTTCTTTTAATATTCATTACTTAAAATATAAGAGAAACTATTTAATTGATAAATAAATTCTACAGTTTAATTTCAAATCTTCAGCATTCCCGTTCGCTTAAATTTATCCACTAATTTCGCAATCTTTTAAAATACATATAAAAAAATACAATGATATATACATAAATACGGATATAATAAAAAAAATAATGGTTTATTCTCTTGAATTTATCCTTATTCTTTTACTATATCATGTAAAACTATAGATATATGATAGCGATTATGAAAAAAACTAGGTAAAATGATTGAATTTATAATATTTTATGTCGATTATAATTATATCATTTTATTAATTTTTCTGAATTGCATCTTAACTTTATATCAATTCGTGTGTTACACGGGTTATTAACCTAGTTTATATATAATAAGCTAATAACCTATAAAAATAAAAGCCGTTGTTAGTTTTGAGGCCCTAAATATTAAATTATGCTGATTGGCCCATTGGGCTGGACTTGACTACAAATGTACATGCAATAAACAAAACAACGTAACAAAAGAGACACATAAAATTATATAATACTAAACGATCTTATTTTATTGAAAATGAAGAAACAAAATAGTCATTACGATTGCCGGAAATACTAGGCCTACTAAATGGACCAAACCATAGAGAAAGTTAAGAGTTTTCATATAGGAGTAACCATTGACGAAACTACACTAAAAATAAAAAACTAAACGTAACATATATTAAGTAAGGTTAAATAAAAGAAAAAAGTAAAAGCGATAGTAAGAAAAAAAAATTAAAAAAACTTGAGAAGCGGTTTTAAAATGTGAACACGTGGAACTGTTGTTAAAGTCTAAAAGGATAAGAAATTCCTTTTACAAGATGTTTAAATAAAAAGAAACAAAGGGCAAGGTGACGAATTAGGAGAATTAACTGTAGATATATATCGTTGGATATTTGGATATTGTTATAAACTGAATTATTAATTAAATGCGTTAGTCAACTTTTAGGTTTTTGTTAAGTACATGACAGAAAATATGTCTTCATGATAAAAAGTGTTGGGAAATATAAATCAAGCTCGTTTTTTTAATAAAAAACATAGAGAGAGCCTAAAGAATTAACTCAGACACATGAAATTGGGGCTACTTGATTTTAGGTATGGAAACATACAAGTATATAACACATCTCTTTTTAACATGAAGCGAAATTTATATAGATACATAGATAAAAATTAGCATGTCGTGACAGTAGTTAAATAAATTAATATACTTATTTAACTATTTAATGTATAAAAAAACACCAAGTATAAATATATATTGTTGAAGGATGAAAAATAAACCTAAGATTTTAAACAACAAAAACAAAATGAACACTTGGAACAATCAGAGGAAGTAACTGTACATAAGTTCGGTTTTTGTAACAGAATATGATCAGGGCCGTCTCAAGCATTTTTGGGGCCCTAGGCGATATTTAAATATGGGGCCCTTATCCCACACCTAATAGTTAAGGCCGTTTGGTTGGGTCTGAATCATTAAGTACTGAATGGTTAAGATGTCTGAATGGTTAAGAGGATCTGAACCATTAAATGCTGAACCGGTTAAGACTGTTTGGTTGCACATCTGAATGAAAATAAAAAAATAATAAGATCTCTTTTTTTTTTTGTTAAAAACCTTAGCCAGTCGAATTCAAAGATTTTTTTTTAAGTAAATAAAACTTCAATATTTTGTTAACTAACCGAAAGCAGGGCTAAAAAAATGCACTAATTACACTAACAAAAAAAAAAGCTTTATTCATTAAAAAATAGTTTTTACAATTCTTCTGATCACTTACAGCAAATGATTTAAAGATATATAGACATAGTTATCAAAACCCTCAATGTTCCTCGCGCATCCACATTTCCGGCAGCTTCTCTAAATCCGATCGTCTCTTCTCTCGTCTCTCAACTCTCCCTTCGCCAGAACTTTGTGCCGGAATCCAAAAGCTCAAAGTTAAACATCAATCGCAAGGAGGAGGAGAATCCTTCAATCGTGAGGAGGAGTAGTCTGCGGCGACGAAAGGGAGTGATGTCGGCGGCGACGGGAAGACCTACTGTGATGCTGCGACTATGCGTTTGTGGTTGATGGGAGGCCGACGATGACGGGCATGGGAGAGGGGCCAACGGTGCCGAGCAAACGCAGCACCACTTCCCTTTTTTCTCCATTCAGACTTGCTTCAAGATCTGAATGGTTCAGATGCCTATTTCAGATGTTTTTTCTTGTTCAGACGTTTGAAACAAACGGTCTGAATCTGAATGGGTCAGATTCAGATCCATTCAGACCTATTCAGATGTAAACAAACAGCCCCTTAATGTTAAAAATTATCCTCCTTTATTCGAACTTGGGACCATCAACAATAAACTAATTTAATTTTTTTTTTTTTCTCTTTTTGAGAATCTAATTTAATTATATTTTCTATTTTCATATGACATTGATCAAACAAATTACTAATAACATAATCTAGCTAATAACCAAACCTGTTCAAACTTCAAATGAATCAAACAAAAAGCAAGCAATAAGCATCAACCAAAAAGGACCAAATTATAAGAGATGCTCAGTCTGTATAAACATTAACCGGTACAAAATCTAATTATTCAACCTATCTAAATCAAATTAATCAAACTAATAAACAGAAAATCAAAACCTATTCAATCTTTAAATTAATCAAACTAATAATCACGAAAAACATAATCTAAGTATCTAACATTCTAACCT